>JAALXK010000360.1:0-75770 GCA_012977745.1 Fusarium anguioides | reverse complement strand
TGAGTCTACAGTACCATTGGATTCGTTTTATTTGAGTGCTAAATCTGGAACTCTATTTCTAGTTGCAGAGTTGCTGGCCTTCCTGCTTCATGCATGGGTAATGCAATGCAATGATGAACGGACTTCAAAGCAGTATGGTCGTAACAGTCGTAACACAGAGACCGAGTCTTGTGAGGGGCAACTGAGTATAGGCGGATAGGTTTTCGTTTGTCTAGATGTCCAAGGGCGCTTCCATATGCGCAAGGGATAATATTATTGGGTTCTTTGTTCGTAGCTGGACTTTGCCGCTATGAACCTTCTATTGGGTCGAGCTAGACGTCTCAGTTAAAGGCTAGAACTTGAGGCGTTTCCTCATACTGTGAGACAGTGTAGTGAGTTGAAAGTTGAATGCATGGTTGAAGGGGCACTCTGGACACATGCATTCGACTTTTGATACAATATGTAATGTTGGTAACCAACTGGCTAGTTGGCAGAGTGCCCCGTAATAATAATCCTGGTTTTTTTTTTTCTATCCTTCTTTCGATAACCGTCTTGCTCAGCCCTCACTCGACTGCCTACCGGGAAGAACAAGAATGCAAGGGTCATGGCCTGGTCTAGAGTGCAGGAAGAAGCAAACTGCCCCGCCTTCGGATCGTTTGCGCGGTGGTGCAAGAGGTAACACCAATTGAAGTTGACCGTCTAATGGCTGGCTGAATGAAAGAAGCACGATTTTTGATAAATCCGATCTCTAATATCTCTGCCATTCTTTTGTTTGTTCTCAGCCCTTCTATTCATCCTTCCCACTGTGGTGCCTCCATCGCAACTCTCAAAGACTTATCCGTCAACTATGGCGCTTCACATAACACCACCATCATCAAGCTTGTCTATGTCTCGGGGACGAATCCGCCGCGTTGGAGGCGTAACCCTACCGACTTTAGAGCAAGTCCACTAAGACCAAACAGTAGAAATGACAACCTTGAACCTTGAGCTTCTGCACTCCAACATGAGTGGTGTCTTTAAGCGGCCAATCAAGACTCAATGCACCTCTCCCACTCGATTCGCTCACAGCTCCTCCGTCCCTCTTTTTGCCTGCCTCTGCATGCCCTGAAAATCGAATCAGAATCCTTCGCTGCAAGTCGTGCAAAGTGGGCGACTACCAGCCATCGACTTCCTTCTTATGCCTTATCAGGACCGAGATAGGTACCTAGGTAAATCGGCTGATATCAACTGACTACCAGTATTGATCGTCACCTACCTATTTATTCCCTTGTCCTGGTTCATTTTTCATATCTGGGCACTCGTCATAGCGAACGACTCGCAGCCCAGCTATAGGAACGACGTAAATCTTGATAGCAACGCAACCAGGTTTATATGTAAGTACTCCTTAGGGGTGCAGACCGCGACGCGTTTCAAGACCTGCACCTATGTCACGGCCTCACACGTCTCAGATCCAGCCCTGTATGTAGACGTCTGGCTCCTTGATTAGCCCATCATACATCAGGCTTTTGATGTATGTGAAATCATGAGGACTCTTGGTCCCTGGCTACTTTCTAAGTTCCTGAGTCCCTGCATCTAGGTAGACTTTTACTTCGTATGTCCTGTCTAGTCAATATCGCGATTCCCAGGCTTGTAAGGACGCATTGCTAAGCCGCGTTATTACTGGCGGATTCACTAGGGGTTAAGTGCTGCTATTCAGCCATAGAAGAACACGATATACTAGGCATAGTTCAAGTAAGTGAGTTCGTTTGTTTATTTCTGGATGGATAGCCTGCGTATCTTGAGGTTTTGGGTTACCCTATAGTTGAATAACCCAACCACCCGCTCACATTGGCTCAAAGTGTATCGTGTGTACCGAGGAATGACCGTAGATCTTGAAGTTAGACTGGAAGCTTTCGTTCATTATTGTTCGTTTCAATAACATAGCACTATCGTGGTAGAATTTCAGCTTCGTGAGTTCTTTAATGTCTCATATGATAAATATCCAGGGGGCAGCAGTATGGAATAATTTTCGAATATTCAGCAAACATATCATAATATTGGCTAGAAAGAATGTGTGCGTTCTTACGAACAAACACCAATGAAGGTTGACAATCGAGCACAACGAGTTGCACCATGGAGATGATATGCCACATACAAGATAAGAGGTCTATCTCGCCATAATCGATATCTCTCATCGCTGTCACCTAAACAACACCATGATTAGTCAAATCACTCAAGGGAGATCGATATTTTGTTGAAGGATAGCAAGCTTCCCAGCCAGGTAGCTCTTAGATCATCCGCTATTTTGGAGGCTCGAGCGTCACAGCAACACGCCCAAAGGATTATTTGAGTAGAGAACCCCCACTGTTAGTGCGAGAAAATCGACAAGGGAGGGCTCGATAAGCTTAGAGTGCAAGCAGGATGACCATGCATGAGGTGCAGAGCTTTCCATTAATCACCAACTCCAACTTCAAGTCCCCACGGCGAGGGATTGCAGCCAGGAATTGGTTCCCACAATATCTCAAGACTCAGAAGGCGACCGACAACCGTGGTGGTCACCTGCGTGTTAGATTATTGTATATTCCAACAAATGGGCCCATTATTTCGAGAATCGAGCTGAGTGACCATTCAGCCTGATCTTGCTGCCACGAGATGCGGGGGATAATATGTTCTGATGGCCACAGAGATACGAGCCATGGTGGAATTCGTATGGCAGCCTTGTAAATTCCCTCATGTTGGCTTGTCCAGATCTGTCCTGGCCCTACCAGCAGAATGTGTTCGAATTGGCCGATGTCACCTGTGAGAGTGCTAGATGGAAAACCTGCATTGAGTGGCGTTTGCGAACCGAAGATGAAGTCGGAGTCACAATTCATCACGGAGCTCTCCATGGATCGATTACCACAGATTGCGAATCCGAACGGAGGCATGTACGTTATATTTATCAACGTCGCCGGTGCAGGTCGCTGTGCGCTTACTGGCTGATGAAGTACGACGCTAACATATGAGGCTGAGTGTGATGAGGCTGTGGCTATGATGTTAGGGCAAGCCACAAGGTCTTAGGTCCCGAGTCTTGACGGACGGTAAAGTTTGGATAACCTACCTTACCTTGGCAACGTTACTCCGACAGTTTTTTGTTAGCTTCTAGATTGTGCATCCCTGCCGCTGAGAGTTTCCGAGCCAGTGACAGAGAGTCGCCTGTTTCCTCTAAAGATACCTACTGACGAGTCACAGGAAAAGGGTGTGGCCGATACGAATGAGCAGATAGATATCGAATCAATGCACGAATGGAGATGGACTATACGGTCGCTCTCTGCAAAGAAGCAAGGGAACAGAAAGCAAAGAGGGCTGCTTGCAATGATCATTTGCCCGCTGAGTCACAATCACTCAGCGGGGGTTGGTATTTCCTGTTTTGCATGATAGCAAAATTCGACATCTCCAGACTCCAGTTTCCAGTCACTCGATTTTAGGTCATCCATGGAAATCTATTTGGAGAAGCCGAGAATCCAAATTTGGATTTGGGTTACGGGATTCTGATGATGACCCGCGATGAAGTCATCAGCAGGAGGCCGTTGAAACATTACAGTCATTCCGGTCGTTTCTACCAGCAATCTGGAGATCTATTCTGAGGCTCATCGGTGGTGAGCGTGGCCCGGCAACCCCGGCGCTGGGCACAGGACACATGGCGGACCGCTAGCTTGGCCGAAGAACGCCATTTTCCAAGAATAGCCCCTGTCAATTCTCGATGGCAGCCTTGCGACTCTGATTGACCTGACGTTACGTCTACCAGTGTCAACTGGATGTTTAAGCTTTTCCACGAGATCGAATCGTTACATGCCAACATAGCCACACATGCGCATAGGGTTCTGATCTTGCCATCCTATTCTGGACCCTCCAGCCGCATTATGAAATCTTCAGCAGGGACATATTGCCAAGTCTTGGGATCAGCGTTGCTGGCCAGGTCAAGAGGGAAAAAAAAAAAGAGAAATTCCCAGCTCGGTGAGCTTAGTAGCTATCGCCGTGGGTCCTGCGTGCAGAAGACTTTGTTAGGTGCAGCTGTGGACATGTCATGGTCGGCGATAACAAGAGCCAAGGAAACAACACGGCCCTTTTGGGGACTGTCTTCCCGTTTGGGACATGGGGGGAGTGCCGTGAATGGTGGTAGCTGTCAGCAATACGGAGATTCAGGGTCTTGGCACCAGACAACCCACACCTCGTATCCATATCGCCATTTTCAACAGCCACTTCGCCATGGGCTTATCATCAGCCCTGCTAACAAGAACTAGTGCCGCCATTGGACTGGAATAGAATCGAACTGAGGAAGACTTTAGTCGGATCCGCCCTATCTCGCTTACCTACCCAACAAATTAGGCCCCCAGGTCGATGAGATATAAGAAATGCTCTGCCTCACCTTCAGCCCTTTCTCTCATCATCTTATACACCATTGTCTTTCGTTCAAAGATTAGCTCTGTCGATCTAGGATCTAGATATCTTGACTCCATTCGTTTAACAAAACATAAACCCTAAACATCAACCACTATGAGAACTTCAGGAATCATCGTCGCTGCTGCGGCCGCTGTTGCCAACGCTCACTACGAGAACGTAAGTTTCGATCAACGCCACCAATCTTTCACATTCATACTGACTTATCTCGATCAGCCTCACGTCGGCTTCACCACCGTCTACACTCAGCCTGCCAACGTTACCAAGTCTACTGAGTTGACCACCAGCACTGTCTACAGCACCAAGACATACACCATTACTCAGTGCCCTCCTACTGTTGTTAACTGCCCCGTTGGTCATGTCACTACCGAGACTATTGCTGTTTCCACAACTGTCTGCCCTGTCACTGAGGTCACTCAGCCCAGCAAGCCTCACGAGCCTGTCTACCCCAACCCTACTGAGCCTAAGCCTCATGAGCCTGTGCCTACTCACCCCGGCCAGGAGGTCATCACCAAGACTCAGACCTATGCCTACCCTCATCCTACCAACCCTGGCCAGAGCGTGACCAAGACCATCACTTACACCGTTCCCAAGGAACATGGCCACAACGCTACTGCTGTTATCCCTCCCCACACCCACCACCCTGTCCCTACTGGCGGTGCTCCCGTCTACCACAACGGAACTGCTCCTGGCTACCCCGGAAACCACGGCGGAAAGACTCCTCAGGGCGAGAACGGTGGCAACGACGACGGCACCGACAACGGTAACAGCAACGGCAACGGTGGCAGCGAGGGTTCCCACAGCGGCAGCGGCAGCAAGGGAGGCAACGGTGGCTCTGGATCTGAGGACCACAAGCCTTCCACATCCTCTGACGTTCCTGTTCCTGTCCAAACTGCCGGCGCTTCCATGAACGCTGTCACTGGTCTCCTGGCCATTGCTGGTTTCGCTGCTGCCTACCTCATCTAAGATGGACACCTTCCGGTCAATTGACCACAACACTTTTCAAAACTTCTTACGATCCTTACACGATGCATGAAAGCATGGCATTTGGGCATGATTTGATTTTGTTTGCGAAAGCGAACGGCGTTTACAAACGGGGGATATTTCCGCTGCGGACACCAAGGGATTGGACCTGGCGACGATGGGATTGGGGATGCTTTATATGAGATCTGAAAGCATATGCATACGACTTATATACTAATTTCTACATTTAATACTAGCGACCATTCATTTAGACTAGATTTTGATTCATGTTCTGCCTAAAAGGTGTTTTTATAAAATATAGACGGTTGCTAAGACATATTGTTCCATATAACGTTAATTTCTTTCCCATTACTATCCATATCTTGAGTTGCCTGTACTTCAACTCCATTTTTCTGAAACATAAAAAATCATTGTTGAGTTTATTGATAACACTACCCAATACCTAAACAAATACTGAACTGCTGTAACGCCTTGACTCCCTATACCTGTAATATATAAATAAAATAAAATAATTCCTCAGCGTCCTGCCTTGCCGCACATTGTATTAAACACCCAAGCCTGTGGTAGGTCTTGTTCCTTTTCACACTCGCTCATGTAACTCAAATAAAGTGCGTATCGAAACAAAGTCTCTCTCAGCTGTTCTTCGCTTATACTTATCCCTACACCACTCTGCCAATTATCAATATCCAACTTATTGCCATTTGCACCCATTTCCACGACCCAAGATTCTCCGCGCAAGCCTGCCCATAACGCCATAAGGAATGTTTCGTCCACGTGAAGGTTCTGAGGCACGCTACACCTTGGTGACCAGATAGAAGGTCGTCGGCGCCGGCGCTCAGGGTCTCGTGCGATAGTCAGAACAGTGTCTTGCGCAACTATTGGATCGAGGAATGAGATAAGAACCTCAAAGGTGCGCTTCGCGAGAATGGCATTGAAGGTCCGTGATGTGAGACGGGCTTGCTTGGCAGCTGGGGATGAGAGGTTGTTGAGGATCTGGATGAGAATTTCTGTAGGGAGTGTATTCATCGTGGTTGGCGTGGTTATGAGAGCAATGTGCCCGATTATTACTGTAGAGATCCTAGACTGTACAGTACCATCAAGCTGGTTAAGATAATTGAAGGATGAGAACAAGAAAAAAAGATAATAAGCGACAATGCTTGCTACTTTAGTAGTTTATAATGTAAGTTTATATCTTACTCTGTACCTCCTTATTTTCGAATGGCTCCCGAGCTGATGTCTTACATGTCCTTCTAACCCCTAGCCCGTACAGGTTCTCATGTAAGACGGCCAAGACGATCATCGCAGATCCACCAATCTAGTGAGGTGGAAGAGAGTCAATTGGTTCGTATGGACAATCATTCGTAAGGGTTCTCGTAAGGCTTACAGGGTCAGTAAGCGGCTCCGACTAGGCTAAGAGCACAGTCACCCGGAAGCGTGGGATTCTATTAACGATAGTACTGCGCTTAAGAGTTAGGGAAATAGCATATGAAGGATCCATGCTATAAAAGAAAGGAGTATCAAGTTGCTTTTTTAGCATCACGCGTTTTGAATTTATGAACTCCTGATTAAATCTATTCAGCTGTCTCCTCTTGCCACCACTCCTTCATCAGTCGTAACCTTTCCGTCCTTTCCTTAGCCATCCTCCTCCCCTCCTCCGTCTTCATCATGCCCTCAAGTAACAATAACTT
This sequence comes from Fusarium anguioides, assembly GCA_012977745.1. Lineage (NCBI taxonomy): Eukaryota > Fungi > Ascomycota > Sordariomycetes > Hypocreales > Nectriaceae > Fusarium > Fusarium anguioides. The sequence continues at coordinate 68,700 of JAALXK010000360.1, read as the reverse complement.
ATCGTCAAAATGCTCCATAGTATTCTCCAGCGTCCGATTCTTGGCACCTCCAAATGCAAACGTCCTCGCGATACCCACCGCGCCAATGGCATCTAGCCGGTCAGCGTCTTGAACCACTGCCAGCTCCGGATACGTCTCTACTAGAGCGCGTGTGCGCGCCGGGTCCTTGACTTCAGAGGAGTAGCTGACACCGAGACAGATGGCCTGGACGGTGTCGGCGAGAGTCTGCGGTGCGCCGAAAGACACGAGAACGGATGCTACCATGCAAGAGGGGTCCTCGCCGGGACGTAAGTACTTCTTGTCGCCGACATCGTGGAGCAGTGCAGCCAGCGTGACCAGATCCCGGCGCGCTGAGGGCGTATGAGACTGGATATGATGAGAGAGGCGGAGGACACGTTTGATGTGATTGAAATCGTGTGAAGCATCGTAGTTGGACATGTATTGCTCAACGTAAGAAGTCACCTTACTGACGAGGGCATGGTCAACTGAAAAGCCGTCGGCGGTCATTGCGTGAAGAAATTTTGGCCTAGTAATGGATATGTTTGAGAAAATGCGGTAACTTTGGCGGCAAAAGAGAGGATATTTGTTTGCCAGGAGATGTCTCATGACGAGACAGAGGGTGTTTTGAGAAATGACTGAAGCAGGTAACGGTGAAGTTGTAGATGAAGGCACTAATAAATCCCCTCTTGCGAAAATTTGGTCTTAGCAAAATTCGTGTTTGTAATCAAGAGTCCAACATTGTTTCATTTGAGAAATACAGATACCATACTTGACACTGCACTTTGGGTAAAAATGAAGCTTAGATAGGTAGGTTAAGCATATAATAATCGCCCATTCTATCACATAGGATGGAGAACTGAGGAACGTGGTTTGTACCCACGTGACGGGCGCTCCCTCTAGGTTCCAGCACCGAAGTGATTAATTACCTTAGTAGGCAAGCGAATGCATTGGTTTGGTATTATGTTACACAGATTCGAGAAATTCTTATGGTATTTTCTTCTTCTTTTAGAATAAGGATCAATGATAGATCCTCTTCCTATACTGCTACTCGCTTTGGTTACCTACCTTAGTAGGTAGAGCTCGATGCCTACCCAGGTAGTTCAAGTTAGAAGATGGCCTACCTATAAAATCACTCATTGATATGTGGAAACTGGCCCAGAACGTTTATTTATTCAAATGGACTCTGTTAAGTCGTTCGTAACTGGGTATCTATGCTGTCAACTTCTGTGAGAATATTTTGCTTTGTATTTACTTGCATGATTGTTAACTTATTACGTATTGCCATGACATGGTCAGTTCGATAAAGCTATTTGCGGCTGAAAGCTGATTCAGATTTCCAATAATAGGCAATCCAATAAGTCATCGATGCCTACTATTGCTTGTCACATGTAGATCATTATGGTTATGCTTCTCAGAATCTCTATTATGCAGAAGAATGATATTGGCTATCATTTTTCATGCATCTCAAGACGAAACCGTCTTCATACAGCAGCAAAACAGTCATCTGAGAGATAAGTTCGCAGCATGCAGGACCATTCCGATTGCAACCTTTGTCAAGTGATTGGAATCCTCTGTGGAAAAGTCGCATACTGTACTTTCTCTGTAGTATCGATCAGGGCAATAACATGCCCGACCTCAATACTCAACAAGACATCCCTCCCCCCTACCATGCAGTTGAGGAGTCACGCCCTGGTTCAAAGTCCTGCAAAGGAAATTTTGTCGTCCAGGTTTGGCGAGATTACAGAAATTCCTTTTTCATCAAGCAACCATCGCAGGGAAGGACCTAGCATAGAAAGCGGCGGTGGGTGCTTTGGTGAGTGTGATGGCTTTTACCTACCCGCCGGAGCTAAAAGACATAGCGTGCATATAAACAGATGACGGAGGGCCGATGATACCAATACTAGGCCCGGAAGGTATGTAGATGCTCCCGGGCACACGCGGACGGGCCGTGGAGGGAAAGATGGAGCTGGCATGCTTAGACCTATTATGCTTATTGAATGGCGGAATGGGTACATGGGCCTGTCAATTGTGTCTGTGAGTCAAGGAACTCAGCAACCAAAATGCTGCCTGTGACTTGTTATCAGAGATTTCTGTCTGCATAGAAATGAGGAGCCTTCCAGGGATGTGGACGGAAGTGGCTGGATAAGGGGATACAGACGAGGCCTCGATATGTATGTACCTTGTATGTGAGGATGACCGCCAATCCGCATGTCTCTCTTTCTGGCCCATGTACTTTGAAAATGTAGCGCAGCCACGGAAACTCGCTGTTGACTTGCATATGAAGTGTGATATAGCGGATATACTCCGTACATACCACCACCAATACGACAGCAGCGGAGTATACAGCTCCGCCGTGATATTGAGAGAAGTCATCAGTCTTGTGAGCCAAATGCTGACTCGTCCGATTCTTGGAGTCGGCCGCATGAACTCGAGGGTTGCACTACAGTTCGCCGGACTAGAGAGTGGCCCAATAACGACCAGAGGTGTCAAAGCGGTGCAGTGCAAGGCAAAGGCAGAACATCACGGCAGATGCGAGGCAAGGCGATGCGAGGTGCGATGAGCTTTAGGTCTTGCATGATCCATAGATTTCTGTGTGCTGCTGAGGCCACGAGAGTCAACAAATCCGGTGTCTAGACGGGCACAAGAAATGACATTGTTGCTGCGTGCTTGCATGGCTGAAATGCATGTGGTAAAGGTGAAATGTGGTTGATGACAGTCAATAATTGGCTGGGCTGCAGCGTGACGAGAGGTTGAATCTAGCGGTGCCACAGGCCAATGACGACGTTGGAATAGACGCTCGACGGGGGTCACTCTTTGGGCCTGTTTAGCGGTAGGGGAGATGTGATTGGCTCAATGTTTCTCCCCCGCTCTGTTCGCCTTCTGGGGCTGCTTCTAAATATCGCAGCTTTCCCCACTATTTGATGCACGCACTTTCTTGATCCACACTCTGCTTAACCTAACCGCCCACGCTTATCCCGGGAGGGAAGAGGGAACCGTTCAATTGTGATGGGCCAAGTGATAGACGATGACATGAACTCGGCATTTCCTTGTCTGCAGTTTGTGATTGGTTGTTTTTGTAATTCAAGAGTCCTTTTTTTTTTTTTTTGTGCATTGTGTGTGTAATTCGTAATTCACAAGGCAACCGATGTTATTGACATCCATCCATCTATTGTCACTATGGCTTGCTATGGCTGGCCGCCATACTCGGCCGCTTCTTATAAACAGGACCAACACCCGCCCCCAAAAGCTCCTCTCTTTTCTCTTTCTTCTTCAGCAAGTCCTTTTCAACCGCAAATCCTGTTTTTGTTTTTGGGTCTCTTCCCCTTCCCCCTTTGTGTTTTCGTTTGTTCGCCCGTAGAGCCGGTTCTCTACTATTATCCTTCTAATTTCGTTGTCTCTAATCAACAATATCCGTCAACCCAAAGCTCACTCAATAAGTTGCTGGCCAGCTTAGAGACAATACTTTTAACGACTATTCTGTTTTTTTTGTACACATCACGCCCGTTATAATCTTCTAATTACAGAAATCACGGATTTCACTTGCTCGCGCCAACTATCAAATCAATATTGCACTGATCAGCATTTCCAATTTTGCATCATCGACTCACCAAACAACTTGAGCGCATAATTAATTCAAGTCAACATGTCGGCTGTTCAACTCTCTTTCTCTCTCCGTGTCTCTTCTGGCGTCAAGACTGTCCATCTTCTCGGCTCCTGGGACGGTTACGTCGGTCAGCTCCCTCTCTCCAAGGACAAGTCCTCTTCAAAGTCCGGCTCCTGGAAGGGTACTTTTCGATTCCAGAACTCAACTCTCGAGGCTGGCCAAAGATACTGGTACTACTACATCATTGATGGTTACCATGTTGCCCACAACCCCAGCGTCACCTCAACTGTCGAGCCCACCACTGGCCGTGAGCTGAACGTTCTCGACGTTCCCACCGACTCTCACAAGTCTTCATCCCACCGCTCCTCGTCTTCCAAGTCTTCTTCCAAGTCGTCGTCTTCTTCTTCCTCCAAGTCTTCCAAGTCATCATCGCACAAGTCTTCCTCCAGCAGCAAGAGCTCTTCTCACTCCTCCAAGGACAAGGAGTCTCGATCTTCACGATCCTCCCGCCACAGCTCCAAGCTCTCAGTAGACATCCCCAAGGGCCGTCCCCTGTCCATCTCTCAGATCCAGGCCCCAAAGCCTATGTCTCCCCATGCGACCAAGCACATCTTGGATGCCTCTTACTACGACAACGAGGAACTTGAGGAACTTGCCGACCGCTTCGGCAGCGCCAACATCCAGGACGAGTACATCACTGACTTCAGCACGTCGCCAATCTCTTCCAGCGGCTCGTCTCTGTCATACCGCTCCGACAGCTCGTCACCCAACTCGTCCCTCTCTGGTTACAGCACCCCCGGATCGGACGTCAGCTCTTGCACCTGCGAGCGTTACGGTATCACTCGCAAGGGCGAGCGTGTCAAGCTCGACTGTGGCGGATCTCGCTGTGGCTACGATGATGACAGCGACTCCTGCTCCAGTGGCAGTGAAGACGAGTATGAGCATGAAGCCTCCGTCTCGCGCACCAGCTCCCGCCGCCACGGCGTCATCGCATAAATGCGTCAATGTGTGGAGAGCTCTGTGGCAACAGGTTGAGAGAACCTCAAGCCGTTCATTCCTTGCATCGAGCATCCCCTGGCAGCACACCAGCGCCGGGACGACTCTACCTATGTTGTTGTGGTAATATCAGCAATCATTTTCCTGTTCCGACCCGCGTCACGTTTTCTGACACGGATGGCACGCCGAGCTGGTCTCGAACGTCTCACCGCGCCGATGCGTTGATCGTTAGCTAGGTCGATGCTGCGACCGTTCGGCGCAGTCCACGATGGGCACATGTCATGGCTGCGCAGGCGTAATTTTTCTTCCTCACTCTGTTGGTTACTGAGTGAGCTGAGAGGCCTCGAAAGAGACCGTCTCAGAAACAAACAATGTCAAACGCATGAGAATCTCATCTGCCCTGATGATGAGATGCCATCTCTTGTAGATAATTTCTGGATGTGGTTCAAGGCCTGGCGATTGATGGTCTGGACTAGCCATTACGAAGTATGAGGTGGATGATGAAGGACAGTCATGAGCAACGATTATAATGAACGAGAGGTAGCTTTACTGTCTAGGAATAGATGACGATTGAATCTATTCATGAAAGAAATGAAACCACCCTCGAAGTAATTGACGTGAAATATGGTAAAGTCTTAATTGGCGTGTTTCGGCTCAATGTATTTGCTACCTCCACTTTACTTCTCTACCTTCCTTTTGCCAGGCGTTAAATAGGGTCCCTTTAGAAGGTGGGGTCTAATTATACCCGCCTACCCCTATGGCGGCGGGGTAATCTCCATGGCTAGGTAGCTGTACTATCTAAATCTCATCTACACCGTACTTGTAACGTCGTGTCTACAAACAAACAACCGATTGAGCCATCTGTTTCACGAATAAGCAGACCTGGAGTCGCTAGTGATCGTCATCAAGTTAAATTGGACGTACAGCGGTAACTTTCTCTACCACATTCTACAATTTCTCAATTTCTGGAGCTCTGGCTCTCTCAACGTCAACCTTAACGCCTAACACTATACCACAAATATGTCCGACGACCAGCTCATCCTCCCCATCATCGACTCACACATCCACCTTTACCCAGCATCAGAGACAGACTCCCTGGCCTGGTACACCGATGACAATCCTCTCGCTGGTCAGCATTCCCTCGAAGAATATCGCGATGCTACTTCTTCAGCTCCGTCCCTCCTCGGCTTCGTCTTTGTCGAGACAGACCGCAAGAACGATGTTGAATCTGGCGCGGCTGGTGGCTCTGGGTGGGAGCAACCTCTAGCTGAAGTCTCATGGCTCAAGCGTGTTGTGCTTGGCCAACCGCGCGAAGGAGAGGGCCACACAGCGGAGGACGCGAAGCTGTGTCTGGGTATTGTACCCTGGGCGCCGCTCCCTAGCGGCCCTGAAGTTATGGAGCGCTATCTCGATCGTGTAAAGGAGGAGGCAGGAGATGCGTGGCCTAAAATCAAGGGTTTCCGCTATTTGCTGCAGGATAAGCCTCATGGCACCATGTTGGATGAAAAGTTCATCGAGGGCGTCAAGCTTCTGGGTCGTCAAGGACTCACCTTTGACGTTGGCATCGATCACCACCGCCGTGGAAAGAAGCAGCTCGATGAAGTGATCGAGTTCGTTGACCGCGTCCATGATGGGGTCCCGGAGGATGAAAAGGTCACGCTGGTGCTAAGTTCGTCTCAACTATTCAGTCCCCCCCTCCATCCAGTCAATGCTAACATCCTCTTTCCAGACCATCTGTGCAAACCAGACTTCAGCATCTACAATCTCACCTCAGATCCAAGCTTCCATGCCTGGCGCACAGCCGTCTACACTCTCAGCAAAGACTCCCACGTCTACATGAAGCTCTCAGGTGGTTTCTCAGAGATGCCCGACTCGCTGCGCAGCCAAGATCCCAACCACATCTTCGAGGCGACCCTTGGCTGGCTTGGTATCGTTCTAGCCACCTTTGGCCCCAGCCGCATCATGTTTGGCAGCGATTGGCCCGTCTGCACCGTCAACAATGATAATGCTTGGCCTAGGTGGCGGAGCATCGTTGAGCGCATGTGCTGGATGGCTACACTCGACGATGAGGAGCGTGCCATGATCTTCGGCGGAACGGCCAAGAAGGCCTACAAGCTCTAAGCTTGTCTAAGACATCACAATAGCGAATATTGTATATGGTTGTAGATGACCTATGTTAACATGGTATACATACAATGGTGTGGATGTCGAAATGAAACGATATCTAGTAACGAAAGCCCGAATGAAAGCTTCTTCAATGGCATAAATGAATATAATGACAATAAATTCTTATGTAAATCTAATATATGGTATAACGAATCCGCACCAGCTGGTTCACCCGCCTGATTGTTTCCTATCCAGTCACTCGATCGATACGCCATGTTCAGAGGAAACGTTCAATTATGTTCGAGCATTACTCCAATCGCAAACTAACATCCATGTTGTAAGATGCAACTCCAGGCGCCCATGACTATTGGTCATGTAAACATCAATAAACAATGCCACGCCAAGCTCCAGAGGAAGCCCACAGTTTCCTCTTAGCATATGCCACGCAGAAAAAAACAAGATCCCGTCATACAGTTTTGCGTCTCATGAGTTGTAGCGTTCATATGCCCTTTTGAGGCTCATCATATCCCTTTCATTCCATCTTACTCAGCCCCGCGACCTCGATAGTTGCCCATCTTTTCGATAGAGCTCATGATGCCGCTGCGGGCCACGCCACCTGGGCGCGGCAAACCTCCTGCGCTCTTGGTTCGCTCGTGAGGTGCTCGAAGACCCGAGCCGGGTGCGCGAAGTCCAGAAGCACGGCTGACACTGCTTCTAAAGTGGTCCGCGCTCCGCTTGGGTGTCTTAGCCTCCGGCTCCCTATCATGCTGTCTCTCATGAGGGTAACGAGAAGCAGATTGAGGTTGCTGAGGCTGAGGCTGTGGCTGCGGCTTTGGTGTCTGCGCAACGAAGCTTTGCATACTCATCATCTCCTCAGCGAGTTGCACGAGCTCTCCCTTCTCAACGCGCTCCTTCTCTAGCATACTGCGAAGCGATTCATTGTCGAGCTGCACTGAGTGTACAACTGCCTCAAGCCGTTGGATGTCGGCGTTAAGCTCCTTGATTGTTGCGCTGTCCTTGACGGCCTGGGCCTTGCGTTCATCGGCCTCGACGTTGTCAGGCTCAACCTTGGTCATTGTTGTATCTGGACCGAAGCGCAGACGATTGTTCTCTTCAGTGAGTTCCTCAATCTTGATTTGAAGTTCATGGACCCGCTTCTCCCATCGGGTTTCGTATGATTTCTTGAGAGCAGTGACCTTGGACTCGTGCTTACTCTTGTACAAGGCGTGGAGCTCACGAGCTACGCGCTCGACGGCGATTTCAACCTCGTGGTTGGTGTCTGGGCTCATGGGCTTTTCGGGTGACGACTTGTCAGTGTCCTTTCCAGCACGCATACCGGCCATCTTGCTCTCCGCCTCTTGATGCAACATCTCGGCTGCTTCTCGTCGCTTTTCGCTTTCCTCCAGTTTCTGTTCAAGCTCCTCTTGTTCTCTCTGGCTCTCCTCAATTTCTTCCTTAACCTTTCGCAGGACATTCTCCATCTCACGTCCACGGTTCTCCCACCCTTCCTTCTCAGCAGTAAGTTGTTCCTTGATAGTACGTTCGTCACGGAGCTGCTCCTGGGATTCGCCCACTCGCTTCTCGGCGTCGCCGACTGCGGCCTTGAGCGATTGCACTTCAGCCTCCTTGCCACTCAATGAAGCTTTGAGTGAGCTTATCTCAGACAAAAAGTTTGACTTAAGAGACTCGAGTTCTCGGGCAGTGATGCTAGGAACGCTGCGGGGCGTCGGCATAGGAGGGATATCAAAGTCGATGAGGTTGGCGAATCCACTCCGAGAAGGGGTCGCGGCCACGTTAGGGGCTATTCGGGATGGAGAAAGGCCACCCTTGGATGGCGACTTTTGAGGGAAACGTAGCTGCTCCGTAAAGTCCAGCAGATTCGTTGTGTTTCCTGAATCGTGTCGTGCCCTGGCCCGTGGCGTTCGTGACGGCGAGTGATCAGCTCTTGTGTTTGCCCGAGGGGTGAGACCACCCATGTCGGACAGCTTGGTAGGACTCTGACCAAGTTTGGCAAACATGGTCAGGTTTGGCACAGCCGAGAATGTACTGAATGTGCTGGTCATAGTATCGTCAGGGCACATGGACTCATCTACCTCCATCTGTCCAGGGGGGGCATCGACGTTGTCAGTGCCGGTAGTGATGTCCATGTCGTCCTTATCGTCTTCCAGAACGCTCTGTTCGTCCTCAAAGATCTCGATTGCCCGCTTGAGGCCTTCGTTCTGTCGTACAGCGTCCTCCAAGGACATTGAACTCTCCCTGGTGGCGGCACGGGGGCTATCGATAGGGTTGCTGATCTTAACAGGAAACCGTTTCTCAGGAGACACCTTTCTAGGACTTCGAGCGCTGGGGGACAGTCTATCTGTTGGTCTTCCGTCTCTCACCTCTCGCTGATCAGAGAGAATTTTGAGTGGTGACAGAGTTGCGCCTGAGAGGACACGGGAGTGTCGTGATTTTGAAGGAGAACGGTTCTCCTGATCGGAAAGAGCAGTGTCGTTAACGGCTGACACAAAAGGGGAGGACCCCTGAGAGGGTTCGTTTTGTGCTTCCGAGGACACGGAGACTGTTCGTACCTCGTAGGCGTCGTACCGCTTAGTGGTAAGTGGAGTTTGGATATTGAGATTCGAATCTTGGGCTGGCGACAGTGGTGTTTCCATTATGATCCAGGCTGAAAGCAAAGAAAGATAGCAAACAAACAAACAAACAAAAAATGCGTAGTTGCAGTAGTCGTTGCAGTTAGAAGAATATGTTGTTGACTTTAAGTCAGGTCAAGCCACTTTGTCGGTAGTGTTGCTTGTTTAGAGAACTAAGCTTATCGGTCGCACGCTAACACCAGTAATGTTTATTGTAGTCGACCCGGCAACATCGGTGGATCTATCACGTGATGTCTTGCAATCCAGCATCCAGTCTTGCATTGCATCCATTATATGTCTACATGGCATTGCACATGCCTGAAGCCTGATATCCACATCAGCTCAGCAGGAGAGCTTTCTGTCAACATGGCTAGGTCAACGTTGGCATGAGTGTTTCCTAGGTTGTATTTACTCTGGATGTCATGTTCACACAAATCACCACAACACCACTGCACTGGAGCATCAGCTCATCTGATCCAACTCTCTAATTGTGTCTAATCTTGGAAAAAAACAGCTTTTATTGTTCCCTCATAAGTCGTTACCTAATAAATCAGCACTTCCAAAAAAGAAAATCACACATCTTTTGTGCCCACGCTCAGCTTCGTGACCACATAACAAATAAGAAGTGAAAAGACAAATTTAAGATCGTAAATCGTAATTCAGAGCCGGTCCCGTTGTTGCTGTTTCTCAATGCCCAGACTCTCCAACATGATGGTTCGTCTAGATAAAAAGGAAAACAGTAATCGGCGCCGAACTCATCATTCCCGCCTGGGCTCATTACAGGCAGTGCTGTCCCATTCCATGCGATCATATCGCATTTCGGAGTCATTCATCGAAAGTAAAAAAAAAAAATGTTTAAAAAAACCTTCCTGCAGTGACTCTTTCCAAAATTAAGCCTCCATGCAGAACGTGACTCATTAGTCATGTATATCCGTGACAGAGCATGCTAGGTTAACAAAGAATCTGAAGTCGTGTCGTGAACTCGTCGGCATCATCTTTTGATTCAAAGGTTTTTTCGATGAAGGGCGCTTAAGCGAGTGCCCGACAAAAAAAGCAAAATTCTTTTTTTAAAAAAAAAAGGAAATCGAAAGAGTGTGTTGTTGCGTCCCAGGCGGTTAGAGAAGAGACGCATATGTGTTTTTACTCGCAATCTGCCAAGCGCATGCTCGGATCGATACCAGTGTTTCTTCCAGTTATGATGACAACAAGACCTCGAGAGCAGTAGTGGTCGTGATAACTAACCGAAAGATTGCTGTCGGCGAGGGGCATTAATGGCGGAGGGTCGGGGACCGACATCGTAAACAGGTGCAGAGGGATATGAAGGAGATGCGGCAACTGTAGATGCAGGTCGGGCAAGGTTGTCATACACAGGAGCGGGAGCATATGTGGGGGAAGTACCAATGCTGGAGTGAGGTCGGTTCATGGCATCGTACTGAGGAGCAGCGACACTGGACTCCATAGTCTTGTGACGCTTCAAGTCGAAGTGGCCCATATGATCGTGCACGTTTGGGCCTGGCCGTGGCGTTTCCGCCTCGTCGTCTCGTCGCTTGTATGGGCTCATACCATTCATGACACCAGGCTGACCGTACGAATTGTGCAGGGTGTAAAATCCTCCAGGGGAAACCATGCTGTCGTTCGAGGTCAAGGTTTTACGCCGCTTCATTTCGAAGTTACCGGTGGAATCATGTCCATTGGGGCTTGACCGGTGAATATCATCATCCTCATCTCGCCCTCGCTTGAGCATACCGCCATCTCCGTTAGCAAGAGGCTGGTGGATGTTCGGGAGGGGTTGAGCATATGCATTTGGCACTCCAGGCATGCTACCGGGCATATTGTTCATGGTATCGTGTCCATTAGGTCCTGACCTGTGAACATCATCATCGTCCTCTCTTGCCCGCTTGAGCATATCTCCGTTTTGCATAGGAGGTTGATGCACATTTGCGAGGGGAGGTTGTTGATACCCATTAGGCATTGCATGCATGTTGCTCATGGGATCGTGTCCGTTAGAGACCGGTCGGTGCAATTCTTCATCATCCTCTCGTCCTCGCTTGAGCATACCGCCTCCATTTTGCAGGGGGGGCTGAGAACCATTGGTGAGAGGTTGGGGGGTGTTGGTAAGAGACTGGGGGCCATTTGTGATGGGCTGAGCAACATATCCTGCGGTTGGCAATTGAGGCATCATGGAGTGATGCTGTCCAATGGAAGGCAAAGCATTAGGAGCTGCTGGTCTCTGGCCACCGAGTCCCTCGTGTTTTCGGCGCTCAGCAGCTGCCATGACCTGATTAGTCCGGTTCGAGTTTGATGGATGGTAGAGAAGTGCTCCAATGTTGTGGACAAACAGTGGAAACAGGAGCTCTGTAATCTTCTCCTTGTTCGCAAAGTCCAGTGCGCGGTCGTAAGGGATCCTGGGTATTGGTCAGTTCAAAATCCCACAACAGATCCAAAACACAGATCCGTAAGAGTACTTACCAGACGCCCTTCAAGTGCATGGGGCCAATCTTTACAACATGGCGAACTTTTTCGCTTTTCAAGATACCGTCCCTTCGACCTCGCGTCATACCAGCCACGTTCAATAGTTTTGTGCCGTTGATCATATGATTATCTAAAATTAGAGTTAGCTGGTTGATACAAAAAAGTTTGGAGGCAGCATTCTAACCTTCTCTCCGCGCCACACAAATACCTCTAGCTTCCACCTGGAAACAGAGGCTGCCTTCGTCTTCCCATAGAGTGGCTGTGACTCTAGGTTTCATACCAGGAGGGTTGTGCTGGCCGGTTGTGTCAAAGGCGCCATTGTTACTGCTGTTATTGTAACTTGGCTGCTGCATTGCTCCTTGATTGCTGAGCGCTGAAGGTACAGGCAGTACATTCTGAGGCGCGGGCATTGGGGTGGACACTGCGGTAGTTGGAGCGCCATTTGTGGAATAACCATAGCCATACTGTGGTGTCGAATAATGAGTAGAATAATACATGTCTGGCTGGGGATGGCCTTGGTTCATCGCGGAGGTGTTATTGTTGTTATCAATGGGAGTGCTGTGCGATGCGGCTGGTCTCAAAAATGTCGAGATATGGTTGAGGAGTCTGGTCCCTAGGTAGGGATAGAGCAGGGCTGGCGTAACGTTAATATGGCGGGACAATTGCGAGTGAGAAGAGCAGTCGAGGAAGTATGACTGCAAACTCGAAAGAAAAAGAGGTGGACGGCAAAGGGAAAGAGACCGGCAAGAGAAAGAAGAAGAAGAAGAAGAGAAAGAAAAGAAATAGAAAGGGAAAGAGAAAAGGAAAAAATCCCGAGAAGGTCAGGATCTTGGTGGTGAGAGGCAGAATGAGCAGAAGGAACAGAGGAGGCAGGTGAGGTACGTACCTTTGGCTTGCTTGATCAGTCTGTGGTAGAGGTACCCTCAGTACCCTCAGGGCCTTGAGCAGTATCCGCCCCGCAGAGAGGCAGGTCGGGACGGGGGGCCAAAGAGGATGGGGGTGTGTACTTTACCAAGGAGTGTGAGAAAGAGAGGGAGTGGAGAATCGGGATCCTTAGTGAGAAGGGGAGAATGGAAGGGAAGGGTGTGGCAGATATCCACAGATCCAATTCAACCCAATCCAATCGAGGGCAAAGAGGGGTTAATTCTTAGTTTAGCTTAGCTTATTTTACGTAGCGAGAGGCAGGGGAAGACCACCATCTATGGACGAGAAAGCACATTTGTATTGAGGTATTAAGCAGTTGAGGCAAGAGAATAAATACATAGTGGTTTCAATTAAGAAGAGAATTTTTAATCGTAATTCCATTGGAAATTGTTAATTAACGTTGACCGTTTTGAGCTCTCTTAGAAATTATCTTTAACGGTCTGCGAGACTAAAGAGAAACACTACCTATGCAGTCAGTATGTATGTATGTATGCACACGCAGTTAATTTGAGTCTATTTGGGGTGCAGTGGACCCCCTTGAACTCGCGAATTTACATACGTGGGATATTATCAACCTACTGTAGGTTGAAGTTCAACATGATAAGTCAGGACGAGTTTCAAACATCAATAACCTTTCGCAATTCGTTGAAAGCAAAGCTCTCAACATATCTACCATCTTTGGCTTTGAAGGTACCCTATTCTTATCGCTTGTCCTCTATGAATTAACTCAAAATGAACTCAAAAAAAGCTTTTTCACCGTACGAGCCGACATCGCCCTGGTGTCTCTTGTAGTGTGTGTGTTGTGTGTTGGCGTGGATCATGAAATAGACTAGACTGCCTTGGGTCTGGCGATACACGGTACCATACTGTGCTGGATCAAGCTGAGACTCAGTCCTTGGGTACCTATTCTTCTGTTTCCTGAAGGCTGGATCTAACTTCCAAAGGCCTTTGTCTTTGAAACATTGATCATATTGCCAGATGTAGCAGAATGGAGCAGATTCACTCTTTAGATCTTTCTTCTCTTCCACTCCACGGCCAACATCAAAAGAAACTTAACCGCGCTCCGCTCCACAGTTAGAGACGCACTGTGTATCCTCTTTTCAACGCACAACAGAACCAGGGACTCCAGGCAAACTCGGTGGATGAAGGACTCTGTAGGGCGTTGAAGAGCCAGAGTCAGTGATGCGAGGGGTGCGGCGACAGGGGCAGAGGGGCATCTCTTGGGGTGTAGCCAGAACAGCGTCGTACCAGTCCACCTTAAGTGGTTGATCATGGGGGTTTTCTTCTGAGCGGTTGCTCGTACATATGTATGTACAGTACCTGCTCAGTTACTGCGACTGCGACTGGGGTTCTCTCCCTAGACAGAGTGATCGGTCGCCCAGAATCCCAGTGGCTACAGCAGGCCACGGGGCCGACAGGGCTACCTAGGCCACCACAACGTGCAAGGATTGATGATCCCGGGGAGAACAGACGGGAGCGATGCTTGGTGTCATTACCCCCTGGCAGCCAGCCCACTCGCGCCAGCAGTTTACTGTGCACCCACAGGGCACCTCAACATCCGCTTGATGCGACGGGAAAAAGGCCGCACACAACGTCAAATTCAAGATCCAACTTGAGATGGATGGAAAGTCTTGTCATAAAGATATGGAAATAGATTAATGGGTCTTGTTTCGTTCATATTACACCTCCAAGGTTGCCTCCCTCAGACAACCTATCCAGTAACTTACTACCTTGGTTATAAGTTAGTTCTCGAACAGTGAGATTGGCTACGTAGATCACATACAAGGATCAAGTAACAATTCAGGCTACCTCGGGTCGTTTCTCACCTGCTAACTATGTAACTCGGTCACATTTATTAGTAGTTCCTTGTAGAAACCCTCGGCCTGTCTATGCAATTGGAGTGATACTGGGCCAGATGCTCAACTACAAGAGAGTAAGCAAGGATTATGGTTATCTCCAGGTCACTTAAGAATAGCTGAGCTTTTCTTCTTCTATTAAAAATGTCTCGTCAATAAAGCTTCAAGTTGTCAAGAAGTCATAGCAGTGAGTCTCTGAACGACTGTCTGTGTCGCGTCAGCTTATTGTGGGCTGGGAGATTCTCATTTGTCTCTCTAGCTGTGTTGTTGCTTCCTGTGGCCGTGTCGTGTCTGTGTCGTGTCGTGTGCTAGCAGTCGTGCTTTTCTTTTTTATTGTGTGTGCTCTTGTCGCTTCAATGCCATTCGTCCGTTCTCAAACTCTTGCTTAACTTTCTTTCGCGCTCTCCTACTTTCCAAATTGTATGCGGCACAGCACTGTGCAAACTAGGTCTATTGTACCGGGTACTTTAATCCAAGATGAGAAGAGTTGCAATTGAGTTCCCAAAGCTCTTCCACCTAATCAGAGGCTCCAAACACCAGCCAGAAGAGACCTAGACCAAGGGAAGGCAGGATAACGGCATCAGAGTTTGCGCTTCCATATTCTCGGCGCCTCTGATCTGCTTCTTACTCCCAATTGATCCATCTGTACGGAGTAGTTAATCGCAATTCTCAACGGCGCGCCAAACTACTACGGGACCGTTACTTTTGGTTACCTGTAATGCGTCAAGTGCCGGAACAGTTTGTGCACCACTATTTTTGTGTGCAACTGCCAATAACTCGTATTGAGAAAGTTGGGAAACCAAACGCAACCAGAGACCTCGAGCTAGTGCCGAGGATTCAACAATAGGGGCCTCATGCAGACTAGGAGCGGAAAGGCTGTGCTCTCTTACTAACTTCTGACTATGGGATTCGCTTGCGCAGGAACGGCCGGTGATAAGGAAGAGAGGTCTTAAACAGAGAGTTCAACAAAGTGAGGTTCCTGATAGAGGCTCCGTGAGCCTGCTACGTACTACATGTAGTCGCCCCGGCTCATGATGATTGGGCCATCATTACCAATACCCATATTATGCCAACCTCGTCGCAACCCTGGTAGAGCGAACAGTGGTCTTTATGACAGGATTGAGTGAGATGCTAATATGACCACATCAAGATCCCCAGTCATTGGGGAATTTGGGCAAAGCCATCCAGCCCTCGCCTGCTTGTGCGGAGGTCCATCCATGGCCCGTGATCGCATGAGTTGCCGCTGCTCTCTCTGAACAGGCCCCCTCTCGGACTGGGATCTTGGAACAAGCACCCGCTGCTGGCGCTGACTAGGCAGCTAGGGTTGATTCGTTGGTAAGGTATATGTGGAGTTGCTCTTCTATTCTCTGTTCTGCTTCTTCTCTTGATGAATTGGGAAACATGTTCGTCAACTCATCAATCTCATGGCTGGGCTCATGGTCCACCAATGATGGAAATCTTACACAAGAAAAACACCGAGGGCCCAGGCGAGCACAGTGCCAATGGGAACATCCACTCACTAGAGCCCCTACCTGTTATTTCCGACCCATGGCCGTCTGTTCTCGGGTCTGTAAGTTGCGCTGTGGCGGTCTCGATGAGCCACTTGCCAGGTGTCATGTCTCACTTGGGATCAGTTTGTCTCTGTTGTCGTTACCTCTCCTAGCTCTCCCTTGAGAATACTCGGCGGTAAAGTGCGGTAAAGTAGCCTCCCATGGGCCATGCGAGGATCATTGACGCTCAGACACAAAAAAAACAAAAGAAAAACAAGCTCCCTCTGGGCCCAGAGTTTCCCGTCTTTTGTTGAGTCCCAGACAATCAACCGGGCTGCTTCAGCTTGATACAGAGTTTGATGGTCTTGATCATGATGCCCACTCAATTGCCAGAACTCGGGAGCCGGATCAGCCACCCGGTGTAGTCTCAAGACATGTGACTTTCCTCTACAGTACTTGGCACGTACAAACGTTGATGTGTGCTTCTTTCGTCCCTACAATTCTTCGCACCTATCAAAGCTGATGGAATAGATGCCACCACCTGGCAGCCTCTCAAGTCAACTACACTTGCTTGCACATTGCTACCCCAGGCTGGGCACAGGTATTGGCTTCTGTGCTCAGCCAACCTTGGTCCTTAGTTGACTCCTGGGCTCCTCTATCTCAAGAGTTACCACGAGACATTTCAACTCAAGGGTCTTGCTCGGAGGATTTAATTTAGCAAACTCTAAATACATGAATAAAAAAGGCGATCAAGCCCATACCTACTGAGACTCCAGCGAAGGCTCCGACCAGTTGAGGCTGGGTTTGTTCGTTTTGACCAGGGTGGTTGGTTTGTATCCTAGGTACCTATGAGTTTTGTCACCCTCAGACAGGTGCGGCGCTATGTCTGGGCCACGATATGATCGACTGTTTTTTTCCTAATCATCTGGAGTACGGAGTAGCAGATATGATAAATTCATAGGTTTGAGATATGGAAGCTTGGCGAGCCTGTGTTGTAGATCTTTTGCAGCCCACCAAACCTACATATACATAACAAGCATGGCATCAAATTGCAGGGTGGAGGGATGCCACCGTTGACCGGGACCTTATGCAAGATGCACAACAAGCTCGTGCAACCAGGGCGAGTGTGACAGCGCTGCCACTCCCTCCCGGGTGCATATCGATGCATACACAAAGAAGCCGGTTCTTTAAAGATGTGCATAAGTGGATGTATGATATTCTTCGATGCATATGATTCACAGAATGCCACGAGGCTGAGTGTCGAAACGTCATCCCTAGCCTTGTTCTTCTTTTCTTACGTTGAGGTTATTTTATAATAGGTACTTCGTAGACTACCTACCTCGTGGAGAAGCCTAACAATCACCCTGGAGAACAGTAAAAACTACTCATTTCTCCACTTGACGATAACCTGGTCATCATGACTAAAACAAGTTTCCGAAAACCTTGGCCAAGGCATCTCCATATGCTTTTCTCGTCGCATTGCATCTGCGTTATTCAGGTAGAGCTGGTTGTTCTAGAGGTATCTCGGCTGCACATGCTTGAGTTTCTGATCTGCCTTTCTAATGAATCACTACCTGCCTCATATGGCGAATGGCGCACGTATTCGGTGATTTTATTCGACCTCACCAAATGTCATGTAGCAAAATTTAATTCAACGACACCCCCGCGAATTTCAACCTCCTCTGACTTCTTTAACCCTAAAGCCGTAAGGCGTGTAGTGACCATGTTTGTTTCGCCTAGAGTGGTAACTTGGCAAAGTGCCGTGGGTGACTATGACTTACTGTATCTGTGCTGGTTCTTGGATATTAACTAACCTAGCACTGGTGATGGGGGCACATGATGCACAAAGACAATGTAAAACGTCGGTTGCATTTCTAGAAGCCTGCTATAGACAATGGCGCATGTTTTTTCCGTTGCACTACGCGTATGGGGATGCACCTAATGTACATACGCTGCAGCCCCATGCACGATTTCCGCCGAGGCTCAGTTCAGTTCTGATGGGATATCATCGGTTCCTGCGGCCGAGGGAAAGGAGGCTGGGTAAGAGACTAACACGGGCCCCAGAGACGACGATGGGTCTGAGGGAGATCGACGTAGCAGTATGTTCCTTGTGGTACTCCCCTCGGCCAGGTTCAAGAAAAGTTGCGGAAGAGAGAAAGATCACTTCGCGTGTACATAAGGTTATCCATTCTGGATGATAAATTTTATTTGATCAGAGCCTGGGCTCAAGTTGTCTATTTTGAACGTCATAGCAATAACATAATTAATAATATTATTCCAAGTCATTAATCACGACCTTTAGAAACTCGTCACAATTTTTATCATTTACCCTTTGATGTACTCTAGAGAGATGCGTACGAGGCTGGGGATTTGGCGCCGCACATGATGCAGTGGCAACCACCAAGGGGACTCCATGAGAACACGCACGATTGAAGGGAATAGGAAGGCGGGCGGGCGGGCGACTTTGAACGACTAGAGCTGATGCAGGTACCATGAGATGCATATCGAGGAGAGCCTTGGCCAGAGATCAGTTCAAGCAAACTCCGACCTGAAGCCACTATTGAGATGGGTTCACATCAAGGATTTAATATTAGATTGTCGGATGCCGATGCACAATGTCACAGACAACCTTGCCCTTCCGCTGTCAGTCTTGGACACATGCATAGCATATCAGACTGACAATTGCTTTTTGTTTTTGTTTTTTTCTTTCTTTTTTTTTCTGCCCTCTCTTTTAGTTGACAACCAACCTCGCCAACGCATACTTCGATATCCACTTCAAAAAAAAACAAAAAAAAGAACAAAAAAAAAAAGAACAGAAATCCAAAATGAAACAATTCGGTCTCCCTCCGGTATGGAACGTTGAGCCCTGGGCTCATCGATCGTATGGGACTTGTCAAACTCGCAACTTTGTACCCGAAAGGTGTTCCTTGCCGGTCTCTCCTCGAGTCTCGAACCGAGGGTCGTCAGCATTTCCACCTAGGTAATGGCCAACGCCGCACTGTGACAGGCCTTTTCGGGCAATGTACCGGTACTTCCGCTGGCCTTACTCCAAAATGAATGGAACCCTCGATCTCTTCCCGTCTCTAGCCTCCACCACCTAGCATCACCAACCGTCCGAGTCGCAAAACCGCTCCGCCTCATCTACCAAATGAGAAATAGTTGAAGCATGTGGTTGTTGTCTCTCCTTCTCTCATAATCAATCGTTGTACCCTGATCCAGCATCATTGATCCCCCAAGGCCCTCAAAGATACCCCTCCTCTTTGTCCCTGCGCAAGCAGAGTCTCAAGCTAGGGATTTACCATGCATGCTGGCTTTCAGCCGTTTCTTGAGCTAGCAGGGATCTGGAGCAGGAGCGTTTTTTCTACAGAGACGCCAGAGAAGTTGTCGTCCCTGATACGGTTGGTTGGTTGGTTGGTTGGTTCGCTACTAGTTCTCTTGTACTTTCGCTATTTTCTCGCGAGTTGTTACAGTTGCTCTCAGTCTGACCATCAGTTCAGGGCTGTTGTCGCTATCAAAGAGCGAATAGACGACCCGTCGATCAACCCAAGTGGTCGTTGTGTTTGCGTGTCTGGAGACCTTGACAACTGGCTTCCCCCGACTGGCTACCCCACGTTGCCCAGCACGTTTCAATGGAGGACACATGTCCAGCCACACACTGCATGACCCGAGTCCTCCAAGAAGACCACAATTTATTCTTAATATGGACGGCTTGTCTCACATCTCCAGAGCACGCCTTGGATGGGTTGAGACAGGCCATACTTCAGAATCAACCTCGATCTAGCAATCAATACTTACCGACGCCTGGCATTCAATCAGTCAGCCCAACCTCTCCCTCATGCTATCCCATCGATTTCGTAATCAATTGAGGTACATCAACCCCGCACAGTCTCCTCTCTAACCTCTTTCAATGTCGTCTCATAGCTCCGGGCATGTCCGCTTAGCTACCCGTCGCTCGCAGATGACAATTCTTGTTACAGCAAACGGAGAATGCAGTTTTGCTTTTTCTCAACTACATCGTACTATTAATGTTTATCTACGGGATAATCCGCTAGTGAAAACACGGATTGAAGTTGAGGCAAGCAATGAGTGAGCCCAGCAGTTGACAAGGCAATGAAAAAGATGGTTCAATTCTTGTTTATCAACCACCTCGCCCAAGCTGCTGAAGTTGTCTCAAATCCGAATATGGGCAGATGATAGTCAACAACGTCATGTGCTGTTTGCCTGAATCGTCTTCATATCAGCCAATCTCAGCACTTGGTGACCATTCGATCCCTGGAGTATTCGATCCATGTCAGTGCAAATGCAGGGTTTCTATCTTTAACATTTCAATAGCATCCACTAAACTCTGCGTTTGTTCTTGGAGGCGGCTCCGAGGAGCTACAGTACAGTACCGACTTAATCCATGGGGTGCAGATGATCGGCCAGAGAAGAGAGCGGGTCGACTTGAGACAGATCAAGAAGCCAAGTTATACTGTAACTCGCCAGTATCAATTCTAATTCTGGAAAACTCTTCCTAGTCTTGTAAGCCAGCACGTGAAGGGCCACCTAAATCTCAAATTTGATCGGTATAAACAAACATATCGATTTTGGCTGGTCCTCTCCAACAAGATATCTGGATACGAAAGAGCTGTTTAATCTGGCTACCGAGAGCCGGACATGAATCTACCTGGTCAAGATGATGAAAGCTGTTTCGTGGTGTGATCACTGATGATGCTCCCCGTCATCATCCGCATCCTCATAATATCCATGTTTCGACAAACCCCAAAAAGGCTTGGCCCGCTTTGCATATCGATTCAACCTGCCCTCCCAGAAGCTTCAGTCCCTGCAGCCGTCCTTGTTCCCGGCCGACAAGGGTGGCATGGTGGGCATGCTGGCTTGAGCACTCGCATGTTCTGCACAGCGGCTATGTAGGTGCATGTCTAAAACTTGGCCAATGGCCGTTGCAGTATCATCGGGAAGAATGAACACGGATCCCTGTTCGGGCGTTTCAAAAAAAAACAAAAACAAAAAAAAACACCAACCGTTCTAAGGCCTGCAAGTGAGCCTTCTACGTCTTAGCGGCCACTGACCGGACTGCTCCAAGATGCCGTGGGGGAGCCCAGTTGCCAAGACTTCACGAGCAAGTTGAGTCGCCACGTTTACCTTCCGGAGCCTTAGGGCGCCCACTTCCTAGCACACCGGTGCCCGTTAGTCGATTCTTGGTGGGGGATCCTGACCTTAGTCTACCCGTTCGTCGTGCTGTCAGATGCAGATGGCACCCAAGAACAATGTCGCCGGGCCTGGTGAGTGCTGACAAAAGTGCCCCGCTGAGGTTAGCCATGCTCAACGTCGGTTCTCGGGTTGGCCCTCCGGCCGAGATGCACCTGTCGGGATTATTCGAGTTCATTGACGAGAGAAAGCAAGAACTTGTAACTTATGTACAGCTCATTACCCCAAGCCATCTTTGAATTGATGGCAAATTGGCAATTCCACTACAGTACACAGTAGGATACTAATTGCAATGCTACAGGCCAGGTGCAACCAATGTTAACCTTTTCTCATGGCCTGCTGGTCTGGCTCCTTCAGCTGGCCGCTGGGGCCATAATGGTACATACTGTATTCTGGTCTGGCCCAGTCGCTATATCTCAATCCAATGAAAGCTCACCACGTCTTTGGCACACCACCACCGCCGCCACCAGCAACCCCAACGACCAAGACGCAACCTCGATAGACTCCGAGGTCATCAGATGAAAGCTCCTGAGATAACTTGTCTCTGTCTGTAGTTGTCTCTTATCCGGTCGCCGGACGTGTGGGCTCCTAACTGCAATACTCATACACCTTTATGCAATAGTGGTTATCAATTGCCGGCCAAAGTTCTGGATATGAAATCATATTCCACTGAATAATACAGTGCACGATATACCCGTAAGATGAAGGTTTCCTATCTTTGACGAGATACGACCCTCAGTCACCACGGCACGGCGTCGAGTTGGCTTTGGTACTTTGAACGGCGCCGGGATGTTTCGCTGAACGACATGGATGCTCACCCCGGCCTCCGGAGTTCGGGGCTTTGTCCACATACTGCCGCTGCGTTCTTGATCCCCAGATACGATCTGGCAGCGCTTAGTGCGCTCCTGTTCTTTGCCTTGTAGCCGACCCTGCTGGGAGATCTGACCTGTGCTTGCATACGCACCAAATTTCATGCTGCGAGGTTCTCCATTGTGTTAATGAATGGAGTAGTTGGGGCAAACATCTCCATGACTTCTGGACTTTATCGCGAATCGTACCAGAATCATGTTGTAGAGAGCCTTGAAGTGCCGTCGGTTTTTCGCGCCCCGATAGTGGCTTTTTGAAGCCTAGTGCTATCCTCACCGCTATTCTCTGACCCAATTGTACTTTTCAGCGTGAGAGAGGTACCGACCCTAAAGCAACACCCTTTGTGTCATCCTTAGGCGTCAACAAGGGTGCCTTGTCATGATAACAGCGCGACTTGCTTTGCCAGCTCACTTCGAGGCTCCACCAAGCAAGAGCCAAACAGATCTTGAGAGGAGCCAAGCCATGATAACATCGGCGGGAGCGTCGTTCCCTGTCAGCATCATGCTGGTTGGAGGTTGACGGGTAGGTAGCATATACTCCGCATCTGCTAGTGGCAATCCACACGGGCCTCAGTGAAAAAGCAGACCAAATGAGGCTTGTGTGACCCAGACTATTCTCATCGAAATATTGCAGGATCGCATCATGAGCATGGCGGCGTGGAAACGGTGCCACGGCTTGGATAGAAAGTCTCAGCCTCGGTGTACTAACTTGAAGTTTTACAAAGTAAATTCTTGCCTTGATCTCTTACTACTATGTGTATTTACATGGAGGCAGAAAGGCACTGCACTGCGTATGATGATAACCACCGATTTCACTGCCCACTACCTTAGTCTTCCCGCACATCAGATCAGGCAGCGGGGTTGGGGGCATGATGTCTATCCACCTGCCAGCTAATGTACGGTACGGGAAGCCTTCATGCATGCACGCACGCGTGCATGCATGCCGGACGACTGTGGTGTTAATTCGTTATGTGGAAATATATGTATTAATGGAACACAGGAAGAGGCCTTTGACAAGTCATAGAACATGACCTATCTACTAAGGACACATGGAAGGGGATAGGACGGGGATGCAGTATCTCCCGACTTTGGTGGTCTTGATCCCCAATAATGAGTTTGGGCAAGACCTGGGGAATATGGTTGCTGACTGCCTGCAGAATTAAGAGAAAGGGAGGATTAGTGAAGCAGATGGCCGCATTTCGATTGTGTGTACGGTACATAGTCTGCATCTGCTAGGGCTGCCATGCCATGTCATGCCAGTCAAGAGTAAGGAACAAAGTGGCACTGAAATGGGTGGATGGATTCAGTTACCCGTCGTCCCATGCCCTGGGATGCAAAATCTCACTCAGCACGCACCAATCCAAGGTTTAGCTCTGGTACTGTACATATACCGCTGTGCAATACAGCAGATTATGATATCTCTATTTTGTGTTCGGAGAGGAGGGGTGCTGCAGGTATGTTATGCATACTGTACTGTACGTGCAGATGATTGGAGATGGTAGTTGAAAATGATGGTCTGGATTCGGCTTCGGGTTGGTCGAAAGAATTATTGGGTGGCGAATGCTTTCGGTTGTTGAGAAAGGAGAGGTTTTTTTTCGATGAACGCCTCGCCTGGTCTTGGGTTGTATCGAGTTTCTATGATCCTAGTCCGGTCAGCAAGCAAGCAAGCAATCAGTTTGCTCGGCTTTCCTTTGCTTCGCCTTGCCCGGTTCGATGAGGAAGACGAGGGTCGAGGCTTTGGGGGGGGCCAAGAAGGAGGGAGGGTCTGGGTAATCAAATGTCAAGTTGAGAAGGGGGAGAGAAGAGGAATTGAGTGGTCTAGTGTCATTTCATGTCATGCCATGAAATGAACTGGAGTTGTCGGTGCCTATAGAGGTAAACCGGCAAGACGAAGCGGGCCGTCCACCGGGTGGATGTTCGACGCCGAGTTGGGAGGAACGGGCCTTTCAGACAAGGATCGATGTGATGAAGTTGAGTGTGTGAGTGTGACAGGGATATATCAGTTGTGTTGTGATTGACATGGCACCAACTGGACCAGGCAACTCGTGTATCATGACAATAGAGATTAGGTGCTGGAGCAGGGTTCATATGATGGTCAAAGGTCAATTGCGGGATATTGAGGAGCAGAGTTCAGTTGAGTTGAGTTGAGTTCATTTCATTTCATTTCATTTTACTAAAGTTCGATCCCACCTACATGCAAGACACAAGCCTCAGCCTGAGCCTTGCATGAGATAAATCATAGGCGAGAATTGATCTGATGTGATGTGAGTTGACTTACCTCCCAAGTTAAGGTGGGCGCGCGGCTCTACCCGCCCGCTGCAGTGCGTGAGACAGGTTACAAGCCGCGGATGCATTCTATGCCATGCTATGCCATGCTATGCTATGCTATGCCATGTTCTGACACTGCTACTACTAGGTTGGCCTGCTGGGGTTTTGGGTTTTGAACATACAGTATCCTGCCCGCCGCACGTAGCAAACCAAGCTATCGACCGTTTCATGTATATAATATTGCTCAGGTAAGGTACACAGCACTAGTCCAGTATGTACAGTCAAGTACCCCAAGAGGAACTGCACTGCCCGTAATATTACATAGATCCAATGCACATCATGTTTGCAGCCGCTTCGCTTTGCATTGGCATTGGATCCCACATTCGTCCAATAGTAGGGCTAGGTGGGGAGGAATTCATCAACAATTTTTGCTGCTAATGTTTGAGATTAATTGAGTGACGAGGAGGGGAGATCTTCAGCTGCACCGGATGAGGAATTTGACAATGGTGACACAGTCCATTCACACTCCCTTGAGTTGATCGGTTTACCATAGATTTAGACAATGCTGTTGTTGCCGTATATAGTCATTGTGATAGATTTGTGGTGTGTTTGGCTCATGAGACATTAATATAAGATAATATGCACACGCCGGGATGAACATTATTTGAATGAATAGGAATGTTGACCTAACCGGTATTATGTTTTTAGTGACCTGATTGCAATATTCAAGCATCATCACGTAGAATGTCATGTTACAATTTATTGCGACTTGAATACTTGGGTTTCTATTGAGATTCACCAAGTACAGCAATGTATAGGGTAGCCGTATTGGCCAGACTCACGTGGCTACGCGTTTAAACTCCTGCACGAGTCAACGACAAGACGTGGTTTGTGTATATACGTACGCGCCAACGCCAAAAGCGGGAACAACATGACACAATGACAAAGAATGTTAGCAAATTCACGCACATAGAGGCAAATACAGCCTCAGCATCACACCTCATCCATACCTGCCTGGAATATAAGATGCCAAACTCACCGCACATATCACCATAAGTCTTAACCAAGGGAAAGAAAATGTCACACCCTCTACGAAAGGCTGCTGAGCCTCAGCATGCCGCATCGTTTGACCCATGGAACTCATCATCAACCGGCCATCAACGTCCAGAGTCACGCCCCGGCAATGGCTGGCGTGCTTCCCGCAACAAAAAGCTCAATAGCCAGTTCCGCGGCGGCCCAACTGGCGGCGAGCGTCTTAGCGACACATGGGGTGCTGGTTCAGAGGACTACGACGAGAAGCGCAAGATGCTAGTACCCAAAGCTGTGAAAGAGAGAGCGCAGCGGAGTGTGAAAGACATGCTCGTCCAGCCCGGGAAGATGCGTGAGAGCTTGGGGCTGAAGGATGAGGCTCAAGTGAAAGGAGAGGAAGCACTCATGGAGTCAAGAAGACAAGAAGATGAAGTTCGAGAGGCAGAAGTTTCATCGAGAGGGATCTTTGACGGAACAATTATATATGTCAACGGAAGCACGTTCCCTCTCATATCAGACCTAAAGCTGAAGCAGCTTGTCACGGAGCATGGTGGTCAAATGTCACTGCATCTTGGACGCCGAAGAGTTACCCATGTTATTGTTGGAAGACCAGCTGGAGGACACTCTGGCGCTGGAGGAGGTCTTGCTGGAGGCAAGCTGGAGAGAGAAATCCGGAGGACTGCCGGGTGCGGAGTTAAGTTTGTTGGCGCTGAATGGTACCCCTATCCTATGTTTGTATTTATGGCCCAACAGTTGAAACTAATCATGTCTTGATAGGATTCTCGAAAGCCTGAAGGCTGGAAAAAGACTCCCTGAAGCACGCTTCTCTAACACCAAGATGGCTCCCAAGGCACAGGGGAGTGTCTACAACCTCTTCTCGAGGCAGTCGAGTGGCCAGTCATCCAAGGACTGACCTATCGGGCCTTCGGAAATGATGTGGTCTTTTCTCTTTTCTTCCCGGAGTTTGGAAAGGGTGTGCTATTGCGCATCTCATAGCATTGCATCTTCGTATACAAAAGGACCATCATCGGGAGGCCGGGGGCTTTTTGCATTTGATAAATGACAGGCAGGCAGCATGGAACAGGATATGCTTTACAATGTCGAATACGGCTGAGACATAGGACATCGGAGTTTAGCATGCCTTCATTGGCAAGGGAGGGTTATCTCGAATTAACTTGTTTTAAACGATATTGATTATGACTAGGCATTTGTTTTGAACTATTATGTGCATGTTATTTACTATCCAGCACGTATGAACCGGCTTACACCCAAAGGTCAGCTACTGATCCCGAAGTCTGACACTTGATAAATACATCCCATCATGGTATACCCCCACATATCATATTGTTCATATCACATTAGTAAATCCTATTCCAACCAGAAGAGTTACCTAGATCACCACTGTACTACAGGCGAGCTTTGACCATGCCATCATTCTCAGCATCTCCCGCGACTGGCTGTACAAAATATTCCTTTATCCTGACACGGGCAACATCCAACGTGGCCACATCTTCGATCGTGCTGGGTACTGCCACTTCCTTTTCGAAGTCACCGCGGATGGCATTTTCCGCCATCTCCTTGAGCACGCGTCGTAGCATTTTGCCAGACCGTGTCTTTGGGATCATTCCCTTACCTTGAATTATACCGCCCAAGGAGGCTATAGCGCCAACTTGACCACGAACTAACTGCTGAATCTCCCTGATAATTTGCTGACTTGGAACTGCTGGGTCTGCACAGTCTTGTCCCGAGAGTGCCACGAAGGCGAAAGGAAGCTGACCTTTGAGCGAATCTGGTACGCCAATAACACAGACCTCAACGACACGAGGATGAGATGCAATGGCCTGTTCGATGGATCCTGGATACTGTTAGTTTACGTGATTCCAATGAGAGAAGAGAAATAAGAAGATGAATCATACCGCTGGACAAACGATGTGCGCTGACATTTAGTACGTCGTCGCTCCGTGCCATCACATGGATATAACCTTGTTGATCAATCCAGCCAGAATCGCCGGTGTCAAGCCACTTGCCCTCGAATCTTTTCAGATAACCTTTCCAGAAGCGTTCTTCATCCTGCCACAGAGTCCGGAATCCAGTTGGAGCAAGAGGCATTGCTAATACAATATTCCCCATGGATCCCCTCTCTACTTCGTTGCCCTCATCGTTTACGATGCGAACATCAAAGCCTGGCATCGCTTTTCCAGCACTGCCAGCCTTCAGACAGGGAGGAGGATGCCCACGAACATCTGTGTTCCGACTTTTTCCAGCGTGTGGTACGAGTGCTCGCCCAGTGATAGGGGAACCAACTTCGGTTGACCACCAATTATCAACCACATGGGCGTTTTCAGCACAGTATTGTGTTAGAAGCCTCTGATAACTCTCAATAAGAGTAGGCTCGGAACGTTCTCCGGCGAGGAAGAGACCTCTTAAAGTCTTAAGGGCGCCTCGTTTTCCGTAGTCGATAAAGAATTGATTATTCGGGTCGTCTCGTCTGATAGCGCGCAAAGCTGTAGGTGCAGTGAACATGGTGTTTACTTTGTACTCCTCGACTATTCGCCAAAATGAAGATGCATCAGGGGTACCGACGGGTTTCCCTTCGTACAAGACTGTTGCAGCTCCTGTGAGAAGGGGGCCGTATATGATGTATGAGTGGCCAACAATCCAGCCAATATCCGATGCAGTGAAGGAAACACAACCAGGGCCATGAATATTGAACAGGTAGCTGATAGAAAGGTGCAGACCAACAGCATGGCCACCAGCATCACGTAGCACGCCTTTTGGAGTTCCAGTTGTGCCAGACGTATGGATGATATAAACAGGGTCAGTGCTGCCGACAGGGACACAATCCGCCTTGATTCCTCGAGACTGAGCACTATCAGTCAAGATCTTCCAGTCAAGCTGACCAGCATCGCGGTTCAGGCTCCATTGGAGCTGACTCCTTTGCCAAACAATAACGTTGCGGGGTTTATGAGCAGCCAGCCCAATAGCTTCTTCCACCAGAGGTTTGTACGAAATCGGAGGTTTGTTGCCATCAATACCACATGAGGCTGTCAGAATAGCGACGGGATGACACGAATCGATACGCTGGGCCAGAGCATTTGGGGCAAAGCCACCAAACACGATAGAGTGGATGGCGCCAAGTCGATTGACAGCAAGGATACCTATCACCGCAGCAGGAATCGTGGGCACTATTGCATAAGTCAGAATTTGAGACATTGGGTGAAGAACACATAGCCTACTCACTATAGAGCATAACAACATCTCCTTTCTGTATCCCTTGCTCTCTGAGAGCACCGGCAAGTGTTTCGACCTCATAAAGGAGTTTGCTGTACGTATACTCTTCCTTGGTGCTTGTTACGGGACTGTCAAAGTAGATAGCAGGAGAGTCGCCATAACCATTGAGTACATGTCGGTCAATACAATTGTAACAGGTTGATATCTCGCCGTCTGGAAACCATTCCCAGCTATCATGAGTGACACCGCTCTTTAGCGTCTTTTGAGTCAGCCGGATGGTGGAAGAGTATGGTTTATGCCAGTGAAGATGTTCGGCCTGATGCCTCCAGAAGTCTTCAGGGTCTTCGAGACTGTGCTGTAGCACCTCATCCTGAATATGAAGTTCTTCTTGATTGTGAGGCATGGTTGGTAGATGTTTTCCAGCCGGTTACCTAGCTACTTTATTTAGTTTTGTCAGTGGGTAAGATGAATCTTTCCGTGGTTTTGTATGAACCCGCAGCTTTGGCACTGATGGTATCAATGAGGATGAACAATGATGAGAAGGTCGATAGGGGTATATCGGAATGGAAACCGACGTTCTATGGGGCCGGCCGTGTATAGTAAAATGAATGGCTTGTCTTAGGCTCAACGGCATCGGGCTTCGTCACCGACAAGTTCCGGGCCGTCTTTGACGGTGTATGAATAGCTCTGCCTGGACGATGATCTCCTCGAAGATGAAACCTCCCAGTAAAGGTTTCAAAGGATAAGTTCGAGGAGAGAAGTCCAGGCGAGAGAGTTTGAGTATGATGCATGAATAGCAATAACGGGGATGTGGAAGTACAGTTGTCTTTAACAAGCAAAAGACCTTAGCGCATGAGTTTGATTGCCTTGTACTTTCAAACAATCACATCGCCAAAGGGTAATATTAGGAGCTCTTTGCTTCCTTGCCCATTCATCCTCACCATCGGCTGCGGCTCATCAGCTTGCTTGGCTTGGCTCGCTCCCCGCATCACGCCAAGGTGACTATCCCTTTGCCCGGTAAACGCTTTACCGGTAACGGTCGGATCGGTATAAGGCCGAGCCGTGATAATCGATAATCTCAGTGCTATGAGTTTATTTGGTGGGTTGTGCTGACGGCGGTGATATCCCGGGCATTCGGGATTAGTTTAGCTCTTGTCAGCTCACCGCGTTAAAAGTAAATATTTGTTTAGCATAATTATATTTCAAGGATATAATATCGTAGTAACCTGAAGTTATACTATTTTAAAATACAATAGGATCACAGGTGCGTTCTATACTTATCCAAACACTGAGCAACCTTATCCATTAGAAATTGGGAAACGAAGAGAGTTTATATAAGGCAACATAATGATCAACGGTCTTAAAAAAACAAAGTCTGGGGTATTATATCAACACAAAAACATATGAGAGATCTCAGAGCGGTCAATCAATGCTGTATACTTCGTATGCCCAAACTGTTCTCCTCACAGTTTCCAACCCTACTACGTATTTAACTTCTCAAATCTTCAATCCCCAAGATAGAACGCTCGCAAAGAAACAAGAATTAGTTAGATAAAAACCCGGGCTCTTTCTTGATCCTGTATGTAGATCACCTTCAATGTCCAGGCACACGTCTGGAGATAAGGCTGTCACCGCAATTTCGCTTAGCACACACATTGTCTCGATGGCTGCGACGCCGCTCCCTGTGCCCGTCTCACCGGGTTCGCGCTTATTCTCTCCCGTGGAAGCTGGACTTGTATCGCTTGGACGCCGCGGCGTTGCTAATACCGGCACCAGACATGACCTCCTGATATTGGGCCTTGATCTTCCCTGTTGGTGAAATGTTGTATCGCATGGTTTGTCGGCTGTACCTTGAATGTTGGTGTGTGTTCCATGTAATGGCAACGGCTACACCGTGGATGGGACGAGCAACGTGTCTAGCTTGTACAGCAGGTCACGCAGAATTGGGCACATGGTTAGGTCCGAGACATTTCCATCCATTAAGTCAAGGGGGAACAAGCTGGAGTCTCACCAAGCTCGATAGAATGATACTATCCAAGGTTGTAAAGGTCTGGTATTGACTGTCTTAACAACTGAATGCCATATTCCAGCTAAAACTATTGACCAAATCAGCTGCAACCAACAAGCGTTGCTTTTGTCTCGGTAAGTAGAGACTAAAACAAAGGCTAAACATGTCTTCACATGGATTCATGAAGGAAACGTGATCAAAAGGTGCCGAGCCAAAACTGGCCTCTGAGCAATGATTGCTTTGCCTTAACTATGATATAAAATACATCTGGGCCCACAACCATTGAACACAATTGACAAGAGACCATAAACACGCCCAGCTTATGAGATATATGTGCCCCAGTATCTTGACTGGAAAGGTCAAAAGGTACTGATACCCAAAAAATATGTATCAATAGGAAACGGGAATCGAGGTTGGAAATGCGTCTCTTGAAAATTGATGTAAACAAAAACAGGAACGAACCGCGAGTGAAGCTAGACAAGATCGTCCTGTTTTGCTCTAAAGGCAAAAAACACATTATATTCCCAGCCTCGAAAGAAGATCTCACACACAGGGAATATGCGAGTTCCTTCCGAACACTGAGACAAAACTCAAATACAAGAATGTCTCAACTCCTGCAAAGCGTGGCCATCATTAGACAAAGACTCCATAGAGCATTGCAGAGGTATACCGGTTCTCCCGTGTCGTATGTTCGTAACCCAAAAAATAAAAGTTCTATACATTCCCTGAAAGATCGCTTGCATCCCCAACCGAAACCATCGCTAACTCCCGTCTCCCACACCGTTCCATCAAGAATGATGGAAACTCCCACGTGAATTAAGTATTACCGAGCGTAAAATATCGTAGGTACGACGTGGAATAGGCTTGCTAGCTGTTGATTTACAGGAAAGCAGCAAGACCAACGACGGCAGCGAGACCGGCACCGGAGAGAGCGGCGACCTTGCCGGCACCGGCAGTGGGGACAGTCTCGGGGGTACCAGCAGTGGGAGTAGCACCAGGGCCAGCAGGGTTGCCGGGCTTGCCACCCTCACCACCCTGTCCGGGCTTACCAGGCTGGCCGGTAGGGTAGACGGGGACCATGGTGGAGTTCTTGCCGTGGCCAGCAGGAGGAGGAGCGGGGCTGAGAGACGTTAGCATTATGAGCAATGCTGAAGGCGTTATATATATAACAACTTACCAGTCGTGGCAGACGACAGCGGAGGTCATGATGACGGGCTTGGTGACGGTGCAAGGGCAGTCAGTGATGGTGAGAGTGGTGGCCTTGGTGACAGTGTAGGTCTTGTCGCCGTGGACGATCTCAGTAGGACCGGGGCAGTAGGTGGTGTAGGCAGTGACGACCTCGGTGGTGTAGGTGACGTTCTTGGCGTGGGCAGCGACGCCGGCAGCGAAAGCGAGAGCAGTAGCGAACTTCATTTTGACGATTGAGTTGGTTTTGGGTTGTTATGGGTTGGGATTAAATTAAGGTAACTCGAAAGTTGTATAGTAGATTGTGCTGTAACGAATGAAATTGACTAAAAGTCAAGGTTGAGTAGCGAATGAATGTGTGTGGGTGAGGAAGAAGAGAAAAAGAGAAAACTCTTAAAATCGGGAGGACTCGAGCTTTATAATGAGATGAGGTCGACGCCCGGGGACTGATAGGGAGGATGATGGATTTGGGTATGGGGGGTGTGGGTGCCCTGAGTGAATCAGTGATGGAGTACCCAGGGTGGGACCTGGAGATGGAGTGACAGGGAACATGGGGCATGGGGCCTTTGATAACGTCGATTAATTAAAAGAGAAGAAAAAAGTACGAACAGGCCATTCATTCAATGCTGTGAGTGTGAGTGTGCCAGTTTGTTTAGGAACAGACGAAGATAGGTTCATGGTCCGGTGGCGCACTACCATAATGAGCTTGACAAGGATTGAGATGAGCTTGGAGGAACTGATTCTCTCCCATTTGCCATTCAATTCAACGTTATTGAAACCCAGAGGCAAACCAAATCAGGGTTATTGATAATATGTTGTCCTACTATAGGTAGATTCATGAGTTGGCCCCTATCTTGATTCATATCCATGCTATCCTACCAACTTACAAAACTTATTTCCTGATAGAATATTTGAGGCTAATGCCCGTGGTTGTGGAACTTTTGGACTGAACATACTACTTTCGGACCTTGGCTTTGTATCATAGAAGATAAGGCATTTGTTAGAGAACCCTCTTTAATGACCTCCAATATCGATATACTTCCCGGATCGACAATGGTCTTACTCTAAAACAGGGGTTAGGTAAGACTTTTGTAGATGGTATCGAGCTATGGAGTGCATTTATTTTGTGTCAGCAAAGGGCAAGAAAGGGGTGCTGAGAACGGACCCTGAGAATATGTGGATGTGGGGAGAAGGCCTCGTGCTCTGGTGTGGGAACCCCCAGCAAATGGAAATGGATGTCTCACGCACTGACTGGCATTAACACCGAAGCAGCTAAAAACGGAACAAGTCTGGATAGACAGACATTCAAGGCCGAAAGAGATCAGGAAGTCAGCGGTCATCATTGTGCCTATGCGTGTCCGACTTCTAATCTGTAAGCCGAAATTACTCCTCACATCACACCAGAAATAGACACATAATATCAATTTCTATGGTAGGATATACGTTTGGTAGTATTGCTACAAATTGATATCGAATAAAGTGAGGGATTCGCATCTATAATTATCGTCGGATGAACCGAAGCGGACCGAAATTCCATGTAAAATCCTTGCCCGAAGAACTTGTGGCAAATACTCCATACTAGCATCTTATCAATTTAGCAGTACACAGAACCATCATGTATCTAACAAAGAATATCTTTGAGGCGATAGAGGTGAACTTCGTAAGAGCCAAAGTTCAGTATGCTGACGGTAGCTAGACTACATTGTAGTAGCCAAGAAAGCGTCACCAGAGGATCACGCTGATCAACCGATACGCCTCTTACTTGTGCATCTAGGGATTTGCTGTCTCTGAACGATCTTGTGATAAGGTACCTAACGTGATTTGACTTTTCAAAATTGAGATCAAATAAAAAAGCATGGACGGGCTGTCGCGTGGATGCGAGGCAGCCACCCCGTTGAATAAATGGCACACCCATCTTTTGGCCTTCCTATTTTGGGCACGCTCACTGGTCAGTTCCCCTGGTAGAATGTAACGCTAATGCAGGAACAAATCTCTTCCCGCTGTCTTGCCAATCCCCTTATTTTTCGCAGAATTACGGATACTCCTGTGCCAAGCTTCCACGGCTCCCTCTCCAATGAAATCGACCCATCTTTTATCTGCCTAAACTGTGCTTTCATCTTCAGTTACAGCTAATATCACCCGTTCATGTAGTAGCGGATGCTTATGGTTGTCTACCCTGGCACTAATCGCCACAGGCAATCAGTTGGCGCTCTTATCTGGTTGGTCAGATGAATCATGCCACGATGGAGTTGCAAATCCAATAGCACAGGGCAATCCAACAAGGCATCAAATAGCTGACTTTTTAACGATGCCTTCCCCAGCACTCATTGGACAAGCAACATCTGTGTCGCACCGTGCACAGAAAACAGTAACACAGCTCATGGTGGGCCCTTATCCACGCCGGTAGTCAATGGCCTGGATTGATTTTGGTTCGCATATGAAGCAGGGGCTAGGAGACCTGGGGTGGTCCAAGCTAGAAGCCGGAAAAATAAACAGAGTTCTCGCTGAACCCAAGCAACAGCGAACACATGGCTGCCAACTCCACACCGACAGCTTGTTCAAACAGCAAAAAGACCCATGATCTTGGCTTGGTTATACAGAGGTTGGTGAAGATCGAGAAGCAATGCCTTTTCTCAGGATGGTTCAGACATTGAATATTGAGGCCTGTTGACTTTCCTCTTCGAGGCAGCTCCGTGGTCTTCCTTGAAATGCTTCAAAACGGTCGCATCCATCTGATTCTGACGGCCAAGCTCTTGATACCCACATACCCAAACTCCCCTGTCTTGTCAGATCTAGACTCTAGTCCACCAGCTTCTGTTAGGTGATCCTTCCTTTTTTTGGTGAACAGATCGTCAGTCATCCTGTAGGATGCGACCCAGTGCTAAGTGATAAGGTAACGGGACGATTCGGTTTATCACCAATCTTCCATAGCTTCCCTTTGAAGTTTGAACCGCGACAAGGACACCAGACGGCTAAAACATCTCTTATTCTCCCAACTCATCTTTAGTCGAAGATGACCCATGGACTGTCATATCCCCTGGCTTTCAAGGCTAGCATTGACTTTACTCGAGGCGAGATCCCTGACATGAGGCGAGACGATTCGGTTCTAAACTGAGTACCATAGCATTACCCTTGCTTTGTGTTTTGCTTCGTTATCAAACTTCTCCCATTTGAGTCATAGACTCTTGATGGGTCTCCCGGTTCGGCAACTGTCTTGGTTTGGCGGATGACCCACGGCTCTAACAGAGCTGATTGAACCTAGCCTGTCTCGATCTCAAGTCCACAGACAGAAATGAAACTCAGTAGCGAGAGGCAAAGGTACCCCGTAGTCTTCTAATAGTTGATGACGAGCTATTGGTGTGTTTTTAATCGAATAGAACTACGTACTCTGTCGCCAGACCAGCTGCTCTGATCGGTATGATCTGAGGGAGGGAGAAATCTGGGGTTTGACATACAACCAATTCCTTACAAAGGGACGAACAGCTTTATAAGTTGGACTTGATGGTTTTGCAACATGTTACTCTACGGGCCTGAAACCCTCTATGGGACAAGCTTGTTTTCTCAAGCTTCAATCTTATTCTCGACCTTTTGTCCTTATTTCTCCTTTGGTGCGTCGAGATTTCTCACCTTCCCCTTTCTATAGCCTCCCGCTCACACTTCAATCAAGGCACTAGATCTCCCGCAAGCCTCTCAAGCATGTCAATGATAAAGTATATGGCCACAAATATGTTTAGCTTCAGGCTACTCGGAAAGGTACAATCGGTTTTCATTTCCACCACTTGTCTTGGTCATCAGATCATACTTGCTAGACTACCACTCTTCCACAGTACTACGGCAACCTGACCACATTAGTGTTCTTGCATACTGAAAATTTCGATATTCATGATGTGGTAGCTATGTCAAGACTGGTCAAGACTTCAAGGTTACCTTGTTGATATTGACGCGATCCAATCTGTATTGCCTGGACAATCAGACACACCTCATTTGCCGGATCCACCTAGCAACTGAGCCAGGTAGTCAGTACTCCGTACTAAGCCGTGATGGAACCAAAACGCAGCCTGACTCTTTAAGTGGTGATTGTAAATATAATCTGGTTACAATTGGTCTATATTTGGCCTAGACAATATGGCTCATTTCCAGCAACTGAACCACTATCAAGTTCATTCACCGATGAGCTAGATGATATTGAATCTTGCCGAGTTTCCTGATGGCCTGCATGGCGTCACAAGAAAAGAGCATCTGCCATATCGTACATGATGAGGGACAACATGCTATTTTATCGCATTTTGACTAAGGTATCAACAGATGCGAATTCAAAGTCTTAAGAAGCGAACTCCATCTTTGTCGCTCAACTCGAGCCTGTCCACGCCGCTTCGATTGAATCGAATGGAAATGCACTCGAAATTAACTGCAATCATTATCTAAACACTTATTTTTGTCACATCGCAACCCAGCAGAGAATAAGTTCGCCGAGAACTTTAACTCAACAACAAAGTCTTTTGGCGATACCTTGAAACATAGGCAGGCAGGTAGTTTTCCCGGCTTCATCCCGATCGATTTATGTGCTTCAAATCTATTCGACTATCTTGGCCAGTCTTACATGAGACCCTTAATTTTAGTGGAATTTCGTCTTAACGGACACCATCTTTGAATACCCTCTCATGTTTCTGTTATGTAGAAATGTTGTGGGTATAGCATTACGACGGAACGGGTTCTCCTATGGAGATATTCCCGGCCGAATGTTCGGCGGAAGTAAAATATCGTCCCGATGCTTCCATCAACCTCTGCAAAGTCGTATTAGTAATGTACGTCATTGCCTCGGTGCAAGTAAACATGAAATGTGGGTGGTGTTCCCTCGAACCAAGCCTCTGACTTCATTCTCGCATCAACCTCTATTTGGTCAATTAAAACATTTTTGAAGTCGAAGACATGTCCGAATATATCAAAGCAGTCGGTATGAAAATGTATACTGTTCCAAAGATAATTTATCTAACACAATCTCACAGATATCCGAGGCGGTACTGGAGAGCGCGATGCTCTCTTTATCAACGCTGAGACGCCCAAACCTTCTGCCGCTGAAGGACAGGCCATCGTCAAGATCAAAGCTTTTGGCATTAACCGTATGGACATCATCCAGCGCCGGGGCTTTTATCCACTCCCACCTCAAGCACCTAAGACACTAGGCGTTGAATTCAGTGGTATTATTGAATCCTTTGGTCCTGGCGACCATGGAGCTTTCAAAGAGGGCGACGAGGTCTTTGGATTGGCTTACGGCGGTGCATATGCCGAGTATATCGCTGTCAGTACTCGCATGTTACTGCACAAACCGGCTCACATTGATTTCACCACATGTGCTGGTATCCCAGAGGCTTGGATCACTGCAACCCAGGCGCTGCATCTTGTGCTCGGCTTCACAAAGGGAAAATCCATCTTGTGGCACGCTGGTGCTTCTGGGGTTTCAGTTGCTGGTATTCAACTGTCACGTATCGCAGGCGCCTCTGAGGTATACGCCACAGCTGGATCTCAGAGCAAGCTCGACTTTATCACTTCAAAGCTCGGCGCAACAGCTGCCTTCAACTACAAGACCCAAGACTGGGCGGAAGAAATAAAAAAGGCTACTGGAGGCAAGGGTGTTGACTACATTGTTGACTTCGTTGGTGGAAGCTACTTCCAACAGAACCAGGACGCTGCGGCGCGTGATGGACGCATCGTTATTTTAGGAACTCTGAGTGGCGCCAAGGTCCCCAATGCTGATATTTCTCAGATCTTATTTAAGCGTCTTCGCATTGAGGGCAGTACTCTCAGAAGTCGGGATGAGATATACCAGGGCGAGCTACGGGACCGACTGGAGCAGTACCTCCCAGACTTTGAATCTGGCAAACTTAAGATCTTTGTAGACGAGATCTTTCCGTGGGAGAAGATCCAGGAGGCTCATCAGCATATGGAAGATGCCAAGAATCTGGGCAAGATTGTATGCACCATCTCCTAGGTAATGGTACAGAAGCATGAGTTACCGACCATTCTCCTGGTCACTGATGACATGGGAGTCCCTTCACATACGGCTTAGTCAATCGTGGATAGAGCATTGAAGCATGGATATCAGTCAATTCACCAGTTCACTTTGCAAACTTCAAGCCTATCTTAGCTTGTCTGAGTAGGCCCTGAGAGTCCTTCACTTGCATACATCCAGCCAAATAAACAAAAATTAAAAACCACCAGACAGCGGTCTACATGCTCACACTTGTGAAAGAAAAAGGTATCATCTCATACTTAGTGAGCCTTGAGCCAATTGAGCATCTGGTCATACGCAGTGGCTTGCGCATCCTTGATGGATGAGTCCTGATATTCACCCACAACAGCGAAACCTGGAGAAGTCATTAGTTGATTGTTGAAGAACGTACAGTTTGAAGAAAAGCCTACCGTGTGGAACTCCAGGATAGACCTGGACTTCGTGCTCAACATTCGCATCAGATAAACTGTCCTCTCCACCTATTCTTACGCTGTCAGGGAAGAGGGGGTCGTTCTCGACGCAAACCAAGCTCAGAGGAACTCTGACGTCCTTGAAATCGTCAGGAATGACAGAAGCAGCATGTGCTAGAGCGCCGGCCTTGATGAAGGGCCCATTCTTAACACTGCCACTCTCGACATCGCCTTCAGCAGTCTTTGTACTCTTAGCAAGCAAGAGAACAAATCTTGCGCCGACACAGTATCCAGCCGCATAGATGCCACCGCCCTGCTTGATCGCATCAGAGTACTGCTCCCGTGCAGCGTCGATGACCTTGTGCAAAACGGGCATGACCCTTTCGTCTGTGACGCGGGCGAGCCACATATCAATGAGGAACGACTTTGTAACCTCTACGGCCTTCAGCTTGAACTGCTCAAGGATGGATGTGGAGTCGTCTGTGATGGTTGTCGCGCCAGGAGCTGTGTCGCCAGCGAACAGATCAGGCATGAGGACGAGGTAGCCTTCTGAGGCGAACTTATCGGCCTGGATCTGGTTATTCGTAGATTTGATTCCTGTGCCGCCGGTCAAGAGGAGGAGAAGTCGTGCTGGCGCATGGGGGTAGTCGGTAGGCTTCGAGATGTAGACCTACGCAAGGGAGGGTCAGCTTGGAGCTTGGAGAGCTTGCTGGCAGACCTACATTAACGTCGTTGAGTTTAATCATCTCGCCAGTGGAGGTTTGACCAGAAGCTGCAATTGTTAGTGACATGAGGTGACATTGTTCAGAGCAACGGCATACGGGTTGGTCTGTCGGAAACGCAATGCTCGCCCACAACAGGAGCTCCAGCTTCAGCTTGAGCTGGAGCTTGAATGTTGTCGCTGGCCGCAAGGGTTTCCTGGGCGTCGCTTTCGGGAGCGCGAGTAGCGTTATCTGCGTCAGCCATTTTGTGTTCTGCTATCTCCTTCTTTGTCTTGTGGTAATTTGCTTGGGAGATGGAAGATAAAGAAGAAGACGGTGTTGCCTGTTGCACGTGGAGGGGCAGTCTGACGTACCAGGCCTTGGCTGGAGCTCAGCGTCATGTTGGAGGGGTAACCTTGAAGCTCAGAAAGAAGCCTCCATATGTAAACTCTGTACCTTTGAGATGGGACAGTTAATAGAAGAGTCGCAGAGAGATGAGCCTTATGCTTATGGATATTCATTTTTCCTTCGTAAATACCTAACTATTGCTTTCCATCTTGTGCACGTCTAACAGGATCCTGTAATAGGTACCTACCTTTTATCAGTAAAGCAATTCACAAAATGGCAGATTCTGGCCGCTCATCAAATGCGTTCTTGCTTCATAAACCGCAAGCTCTTTCAGATAATTCATAATCCATTACCTATAATTAGATGATACTGTGAAAAATGATGCGAATCAAAATTGATGTTTGATTTTTAATGTTGCGTTCAGTGTTGCTCTCAGTGTAATGGTTCTCATAGCAAACCCGGCCAGCTATTACACCAATTGTTACACACTCTCATCATATCCATTCATCCTCTACATGATAAGATTATTCCTATCGATAAAGACAATTAGGAGGGACATTTCAGATTTCCAAGTAAAAAAGGGGAGAGGCACCTAAAAGCCCGTAGCAAGTAGATCCTATTAACTGCAACTTTACGTAAGCCTGACCCCGCGATTTCTTGCCACAGCGCGTTGAGTGGAACGCGCTGCTGAACGCGTCGCAGACAGGCACCTTCTCTCGTTAACGCACTTAGTTCATCGCCTCTCCAACAGAACAGCCCAAGAAAACTTCCACTTCAACACTATCCACGATTTCCCGAAAACGAAGTGTAAACTACAGTAAAAATGTCTGCAGCTTCAGCGCTATCGCAAGGCGCCCTTGAGTACGTTCTCATACTGCAATCTTCATGTCACTGCTCGCTAACTTTTGCTCAGTGTGATCTTTAATGATCCTGATAAGGCCAGCAAGCTCTTCCCCGTACCCGTCCTGCAATGCCTTCAAGTCAAGCAGATGGCCCCTTCGGCTCAAGGAGGGGATCGATTCCGCCTTGTCATGAGCGATGGCCAGCATTACGTCCAGACTATGCTTGCTACTCAGGCCAACCATGTCGTTCACGATAACAAGCTGGTTCGTGGCTGCATTGCCCGAATCAAGCAGTATACACCTAATAACCTAAAGGGCAAGAAGTATGTATCTGCCCAGCTTACTCTTGAACGTTCCTTAACATCGAACAGCATTCTCGTTATCCTTGACATCGAAGTCATCGAATCTCTGGGTGTCCAGGAAAAAATCGGCGAACCCTACGCTGTCGACTCAAAGCCAACCGCACAGGAGGGCACCATTGCTGGCGGCGACTTTTATGGTGTCAAGAAGGAAGAATCAAAGACACAGCCCCAACACTTTCAGCAGCAACAACAACAACAACAATCCATGCCCTCACGGCCAGCCATGCACGCTGGTAGCAACATCTACCCTATCGAGGGTCTGTCGCCTTTTGCGCACAAATGGACTATCAAGGCTCGAGTTACCTCCAAATCCGACATCAAGACATGGCACAAGGCTACTGGTGAAGGAAAACTTTTCAGTGTCAACCTGCTCGACGAGAGCGGTGAGATCAAGGCCACTGGCTTCAACGACCAATGCGACGCCTTCTACGACCGTCTGCAGGAGGGCTCTGTTTACTACATTTCCACCCCCTGCCGAGTAGCACTGGCCAAAAAACAATTCTCCAACCTTTCCAACGACTACGAGCTCACATTTGAACGCGATACTGTCATCGAGAAGGCAGAGGATCAGACCAATGTTCCTCAGGTGAGGTTCAACTTCTGTTCCATCCAAGAACTTCAGAGTGTTGAGAAGGACAACACTGTCGATGTTATTGGTGTTTTGAAGGAGGTTGGCGAGATTGG
This sequence comes from Fusarium anguioides, assembly GCA_012977745.1. Lineage (NCBI taxonomy): Eukaryota > Fungi > Ascomycota > Sordariomycetes > Hypocreales > Nectriaceae > Fusarium > Fusarium anguioides. The sequence continues at coordinate 27,470 of JAALXK010000360.1, read as the reverse complement.
CGATATTACATCCAAGAAAGATGGTCGGCCCTTCCAAAAGCGAGAGTTGACCCTCGTGGATGACACCGGCTTCTCAGTCCGTGTTACGATCTGGGGCAAGTCGGCCAACTCTTTTGACGCCCCTCCGGAGTCTGTGGTTGCTTTCAAGGGCACCAAAGTGTCGGATTTCGGCGGCAAGAGTCTCAGTCTGCTCTCTTCCGGCACAATGACCATCGACCCTGATATTCCTGATGCTCACAGGCTCAAGGGCTGGTACGACTCTGCTGGCCGAAATGATACATTCGCGACCCACCAGAACATGACCTCTATGGGCAATGCTACAGGACGAAAGGAAGACCTCAAGACCATTTCTCAGGTCAAGGATGAAAACCTTGGTATGGACGACCAGGCCTACTACACTATCAAGGCGACAATTGTCTTTGTCAAGCAGGAGAACTTTTGTTATCCCGCTTGTCTATCTCAGGGCTGCAACAAGAAGGTCACACAACTGCCCGAAGGCACCTGGCACTGTGAGAAGTGTGATATCTCTCACGAAAAACCAGAGTATCGATATATTCTGTCGCTGAACGTTGCTGATCACACCAGCCACCAATGGCTAAGCTGTTTTGACGATTCTGGTCGACAAATCGTGGGGCGAACTGCCGACGAGATGATGGAGCTCAAGGAAAACGACGACAACAAGTTCATGGCTGCATTTGAGGAGGCTAACTGCAAGAAATTTACATTCCGATGCAGGGCAAAGATGGATAACTTTGGCGAGGCTCAAAGGTAAGCTGCCCGTGTGATTTCTTACTAGACGAATACTAACTTGCTTTGACAGGATACGATACCAAGTGATGACCGTCACGCCTTTGGACTTCAAGTCTGAGGGCACCAAGCTTGACGAGCTGATCAAGCAGTATGAGAATAGCTCGCTATGATGTGCTTGAGGATTGCTAATTCGGGATCTTTGGCGTGCCGGCTGGCTAAAAGAAAAGATGCTTCTGGGGGTTAATCGGTATACCTTTTGCGAAGCCAGATGAGGAGATACTTTTTTGTTATTGGGTCAATGTTGGCATGCCATAAAATAATGAGACAAATACTGTAGCCTAACGAAGCTTACTATGAATGTGTTGAAACTGACTCAAATAGCCCACTATTTAGATAGTTTATAAACTTTTATACCCAACGCCTTCAAATATATGCCGTCCACTATTTGCAAGCAAATATCTAAAGAGACAGCTTCTCATGCTTCCAGGGCTTCTTGCCCTCACCATCTCCATAGTCAGCTGTTGCCTGGTAGTCGCCCCTGATCTTGTACTTGTAGATGGTGAGACCATCCAGGCCAACGGGACCACGGGAGTGAATCTTGTTTGTGCTGATACCGACTTCGGTACCAAAACCATAACGCATGCCATCAGCGAGACGAGTGGCAGCATTCCAGTAGACGCCAGCTGAGTCGACCTCGTTCATGAAACGCTCAGCCTCGGTAGAATCGGAAGTCATGATAGCGTCGGTGTGGTGAGAACCATGGGTATTGACGTGAATGATAGCCTCGTCGATGGAGGAAACAGTCTTGACGCCAATGGTGAGGGAGAGATGCTCGGTGTCATAGTCCTGAGGGGTGGCATCTTGAACACCCTCGAGTGAAAGAGAGGCAATGGCTGCCTTGCTAGGTTTGTCGACACGGAGAGAAACGCCCTTGGCTACGAGAGCAGCAGCCACGCCAGGGAAGACAGTGTTCAGAGCAGACTCCTGAACGAGGAGGGTCTCCACAGCGTTGCAGGCAGCAGGGTAGCTTGTCTTGGAATCCACGATAGCAGTGATGGCTTTATCTTTGTTGGCAGAAGCTGTCAAGTAGATATGGCAAAGACCGTCAGCGTGACCGAGAACGGGGATTTTTGTGGACTCCTTAATGTAGCGAACAAGCTCATTTGAGCCACGAGGGATGACGAGATCAATGTAGCGATCCTGAGCAAGAAGCTGAGAAATGACATCGCGAGTTGTGACGAGCTGAATGGCTGAGTTGGGAACTTTCGTGGTCTCGAGAGCTGATGAGATGACCTTTGAGATGGCAACGAAAGACTCTGTAGACTCCTTTCCGCCTGAAGAAAAGTAAGTATATGGCTCAACTTGTTGAGAAGGGATTACTGGAGGATGTTTTTACCTTTGAGAATGGCAGCGTTGCCTGACTTGATAGCGAGGGAAGCAATGTTGGCGATGACTTCGGGGCGGGCCTCGAAGATGATGAGAAGGACACCGATGGGGCATGAGACACGCTCCATGATGAGATCATCATCTAACTTTGTTCTCATCTGAATCTGGCCAACTGAAGTATGGTTAGCTGACTAGTTTACAGTCTTATCACGGGCGAAGTACTTGGGTCATCTAGATCCCTCACATCCAAAATTCCTTTGAGCATATCCTCCCATTTTCCCTTCTTTCCGAGATCCAATCGCGAGACAAGAGCCTGGCTGAGGCCACCCTCATCTGCAGCTTTTCTCGCGAGCTCAAGATCCTTTGCATTGGCAGCAAGGATCTCGTCTTTTGAGGCTGTAAGGGCAGCATGGATGGCTTCTAGGGCATTGTTGCGCTCTGAGGCTGGGAGTGTGGCGAGAGTGAAAGATGCTGTCTTTGCGGCACTGGCAGCGGCCTCAGGGGAGGCATTTGTGAGAGACATTTTTCGTTGAATTATGGGAGGGCTTTGAGGGGAGTAGTTAGGTTGGTTGATGGTAGGTCGTGATGTTAAAGTGACTCAGGTGAGTGAGGTTATGGTTATGGTGGTTCTGCGCCCCGCTACTGTATGCACCCCGCCATTTGTTGAACCTCAGGGACCTGTTAGTTATTTCATGGTTTACGCTTAGAGGTTGCATTTAAATAATTTCCATTGCGGGCTATATGTAAGCAAAATTTTATTTAATTTGTATTCATATCTTCCAAGCAATTGACATATTAGATACCCTATTTCAAGATCAAGCTGTTGCTTGCAGAATGGTTACTCAGGTGATTGGACAGCCTGCGATATCGGCAGAGTTAACTCGAATAGCTGGATCAGTCATGTTGAGCAGTTACAGCGTTGAAATGGAAGAGGCTTTCTGGAGACAAGCTTCTATTGTATAAACCACCTTTGTCGTTGTTAATATTGTTAATATAGTGTTCACGCAACTTGCATTCGCAGTTTATTTTGGCCTTATTGGCTGCTTCAACAACTCGTTATCCCATTGCCAAGATCATCAGACTCATGTCCTGAGCGCTATGATCATGTCTATTTTAGTCATGACTCCCCCGGTGTAATTGAAAGGGCGTGCTCCGTACTGATTGATAAGTGAACGTGCTATGTCAATATCAGCTGGATTGCACCACCACCCAGTCGGTTAGTTCGTTGCTGATGCTTACGTCGAGTGCGTTATGAGTGTGGTTAGAAACGCCTCAACTCTAATAACAGAGCACACATGTTTCACCTCATCTTTAATCTGATATCACAAGAAAACAATGGTTATCCTGTCTCAACATTGCCAGGTCCAACAACCAGTCCCACATACCTAGGTAAACTAACAATACAAGCTCCTATCTCCGTGTTAACCCCCCACAATCTCCATAGTTATTTTCGGCACCGTCTTCGGCGTCCCCCTCTTCGGTTTGGTCAACCGAGGGCAGTTGCTAGAGATGGTAGCATTATTGGTCATCTTCAGGGCCGGAATCAGAGTAGTTTGCCTCTTCTCGCAAAAGTCGGCATTGATTGAGGCACTTGGACAGACAAATCTCTTGTTATTATTCATCTGCAGCGGAATCATTCTTCCGCACATAACCACCAACCCTGGTCATGAAATGGATCCTTGTTTTGTTTTCTCTTTTATCATGTGCATGGATGGTTCTGCCTAGATTGTTGCTCTATATTACATCTTGGAATTCTTCCTTGAATTCTTCTGAGAACCTTTCCGTCTGCTCTCCGTTCCGAATTACGGCGCCGTCTCGGCCGAAGTGTCTCCACATCCCCGGAGCCGGCTGACATCAACGGTTGTGACAATGACACCTGCATTTGAGCAAGACAAAGAACAAGAGACTGAAGACGAAAAGATTAATCTTGAACGAGATGACGAAGCTCAACGCTCTGGAACTGCTGGGTCCATCTGCACTAAATCAGAACATGATGTTCAAGACACTATTGAACCAGTCGTGCTGGGTGAACCCCTAGGCCATATAGATACTCGACGTTCTACAAAGCGAGCTCAGTCTAGAGCATCATCTGCACGATCGAGGGCTCTTTCTATCGTTCCTAGATCAGAGAGACGTGGTCTCTTCGGTAGATTTACGCTTGTCCCTGAGATTGCGTATCCTCCTGATTACAGCAGTCGGACGAAATGGTGCCTAACTGGTATTATTGCATTGGCTACTGCTGCTGCACCTCTAGGCTCGACCATTGTATATCGTAAGTCCTTCTTGGGAATATACAGTATACCATCGCTAACAAGAGCAGCTGCCCTTCCGGTGTTGGTCAAAGAGTTCAATACCTCTGAGACAGTTACCAACCTCTCAGTTGCATTGTACATGATCTCCATGGCCATTTTCCCATTATGGTGGTCTTCATTCTCTGAAGAATTTGGCCGTCGCTCCATCTACCTCATCTCCTTCACCCTCTTTGTTATCTTCTCTGTTCTCTCCGCCATCAGCAAGAATATCACCATGCTTATAGTCTTTCGCATGTGTGCTGGTGGCGCCTCTGCGAGCGCTCACTCAACAGGTGCAGGTTCTATTGCCGACTTATTTGAGGTTTTTGAGCGTGGAAGGGCCATGAGCATCTTCTACCTTGGCCCTTTATTGGGGCCTCTGATCGCCCCTATCGTCGGCGGTGCGTTAACCCAAGAGATTGGCTGGCAGGCTACCATGTGGTTCCTCTCTATCTATGGCTTGATTGTTCTTCTCCTCATATTCTTCTTGCTTCCTGAGACGTTGCAGCGTAAGCCTGAAGCTGCATTGCCAACTATAGAAACTCAGGAACTCAGTCGAATGCGAACAATGGACTCAGCTAAAGTCAAGACCAAGAATATGGCGAAGTCTGCCCGACGTTTTCTCATTGACCCACTCGGAGTCCTTCTCTATCTGCGATTTCCTCCTGTCCTTATCACTGTCCTCCTCGCCGCCATTGCCTTTGGTTCTCTCTATGTGGTCAACATTGCCATCCAGCAAAAGTTTTCTCGTGAGCCATACAATTTTGGCCAGCTTTCTATCGGTCTTATGTACATCCCCTCTGGCTTGGGATACATCGTGGGATCGTTGTTTGGTGGACGCTGGATCGACAAGATCATGGCTCGTGAGGCACGCAAAGCTGGCCGCTACGACGAGAACGGGAAGCTCATATATCTCCCTGAGGACCGCATGAGAGAGAATGCTTGGGTGATGACGACCATTTATCCACTGGCACTTCTCATGTTTGGTTGGGTACTTCGCTACGGTCTACACCCTGCAGTACCATGCATTGCTCTGTTCTTCTTTGGAATCTCATCCATGCTCGTCTTTGTAAGATATTATCCTCTCTTCTCAAGCTTCTTCAGCTGACAAATGTCCTCTAGTCCGTTGCGACCACTATGCTCACCGAATTAATCCGTAAGCGTAGTTCTTCAGGTGTTGCCATTAACAACTTTGTTCGTAACACGCTGAGTTGTATTGGTGCTATCGTTGCCGCTCCATGGATCAATGCCATTAACGTGGGATGGGTTTTTACGATTCTTTGCATATGTTGTCTAATTATCAGTTATGTCAGTATCATCCTACTAAGAAAGAATGCTACGAAATGGAGGAAGACCATGGATGAGGCATTGGCGCAGTAAGGATATCGGCCAAAAGGGTGAAAATGATGCGGGCATAGCAAGTGATCAGTATTCACTCATTAGCATATATAATCAAAGTACATAAGAATGCATAGAAACACTTATGCCTTTCTCTGTATCCCGAGATAGTCCGCTCTACTTACTACCTTCAAAAAGTTTACCCACAGCATTGAGACCAATATTCCCACCGCTAAACACCAGTCCAAGATCCCAACCGTCTTCACCAGCCTCCTTCTCTACCATAGATCTAAAATCCTCATCAAACAGTGCTACCGCCAACGGAACACATGCACTCGGTTCGACAACCAACTTGAACCGCTCAAACACCAACTTCATGGCTGCCAAAATCTCGTCCTCTGTGACGCTATACATGCCTGACACCAAGCGACGCCCATAGATGATTGACCAGGGATGCTCACCTACGGGAGTGCGCAATCCATCAGCAACGGTCAGGGATTTGACAGCCGTGATTCGTGTACCAGACTCGAATCCACGCTTAGCATCATCAGCACCCTCGAAAGATGGCTCCGAACCAAAGACACGAATTCCAGTGCCCTCGCAGCTCAGAGCAACACCCGAGAGCATACCGCCGCCACCACACGGTGTCATGATAGCGTCCAAGCCAGGCCTCTCCTTCTTGACTCTCGGTGCCTCGTTGTCCCTTCCAGTTACTGGTGCCTGGAACAGCTTTCTCTCACCGTCGACGACAGCATTGGTGGTCATCAACTCGGTCACTTGCCTCTGGAACTCCAGGCCCATTGTGCCTTGGCCGAGTAAAATGTCCGGGTGATCATAAGGAGGCACAAGTCGAGCTCCCGTTTCAGCGATAACCTTGGCAGCCATTTCTTCGCGCTCAGTCGATGTGCTGCCGCTGAATATGACACGAGCGCCATAACCTTTAGTACCAGCGATCTTTTTAGGATTAGAGATCTCTGGCATTACGATGTGCGCTTTGATGCCACTCTCACGGGCAGCCAGGGCCAGTGCCTGGGCATGGTTTCCTGTCACAGTTTCAGTACCTTTCTCGAACAAGACGCCAATGAGGTCTCTCACCAGAACTATGCGTCACAACGCCTTTCTCCTTACCCCCCCCTTCTAACCAACCAGGCTCTTGTTTTAGCCTCTCAATGGCATGAAAAGCGCCTCTTGCTTTGAAGGCTCCAATGCGTTGCATATTCTCGCACTTGAACCAGAGCCTTAGCACTGGTCGAGCCGGCGTTCGACCAGCATATCGAGTTCCTTCAAGATCTTCGGCTGTACGAGGTGTCGAAGCCAATTCCGTAATAGTTCGGTTGGTCAAGACAGGCGTATAGTGAACATATGAACTGATAAGCTTGTGTGCTTCAATAACTGACTCGCGAGTGAGCGGGGGAGTTGTCGAGAGATCAGCCATGATTGAGGGGACAATGTTAAGCTATAGCGGTTGAATAAAAGAAAGGTATAAGACTATAGAATAGAGAACATGTACATGAAGTGGCCTGGTTGGAGTTCTTTTATGTGACAGGAATTTAATTCTCCGATTGTCGGCCACTCCCAACTTCGCCAAACTGGTACCACATGTAGCTTGTCATATTTAAGGCGCAGCAAAGGCGCGACGGATGCTAATAGAATGAAGAAGAACCACTTAACAGAATTCACTAGAAAATGAAAGATACAAATGGTTTGTTTTAACGTTAAATAAAAAATGGTATTCGTTTTGGCTATGAGCCTGATATCAACTTTTGGACCAGCTTGGATCCCCCACCGAGCCTAGGAAATAAAATTACAGACAGAAAAGTTCATGTTTTCATAAAAGCCGTTTCCCAGGCATCCCACATCCATGTCCCGCTCACAAATCATGATTCAAAATTATTATCCGCTTACTTCTGGTTCTCGGGTCGGAGGGAACGGACGGCCTTTCCAGCGCGCCAGATCTCGAGATCGCGGATCTCTTGCATCTCAGCCTCGTACTTCTCACGGTAGTCCTTCTGGCCATTGTACTCCAGGGATCGCTTGGTCTCAGATCCATCCTTGACGGAGTCGTAGAGGGAGTTGAAGACGGGCTTCAGGGCATCCTTGAAGCGGGGGCTCCAGTCAATGGCACCACGGCGGGCGGTGGTGGAGCAAGCCTCGTACATCCAGTCCATACCGTTGGCACCGATGAGAGGGTAGAGAGACTGGGTAGCCTCCTCGACGGTCTCGTTGAAGGCCTCACTGGGGCTGTGGCCACGCTCGCGGAGGACCTCGTACTGAGCGAGGAACATACCGTGGATACCACCCATGAGGCAGCCACGCTCACCGTAGAGATCGGAGTAAACCTCCTTCTCAAAGGTGGTCTTGTAGAGGTAGCCGGAGCCGATGGCGACACCAAGGGCGATAGCCTTCTCCTCGGCCTTGCCAGTGACGTCCTGGTAGACAGCGAATGAGGAGTTGATACCACGGCCCTCACGGAAGAGGGATCGAACGGTTCGGCCAGAGCCCTTGGGGGCGCAGAGGATGACGTCGATGTTGGAGGGAACCTCGACCTTGGTGAGGTCCTTGAAGACGGGAGAGAAACCGTGGGAGAAGTAAAGTGTCTATAAAGCGTATACGTTAGAGCCATGGATTAACCGGTGTTGAGTGATGTTTATTGCTTACCTTGCCCTCAACGAGCTGGGGCTTGATGGCGGGCCAAGTCTCAGACTGGGCAGCATCAGAGAGAAGGTTCATGACAATGGTACCACGAGAGATGGCCTCGTCGACATCAAACAGGTTCTTGCCGGCAACCCAGCCATCCTGCTCAGCATCCTTCCAGGACTTTCCGTTCTTTCGGACACCAACAATGACGTTGAGGCCGTTGTCACGGAGGTTAAGACCCTGGCCGTGACCCTGAGAGCCGTAGCCGATAAGGGCCAGAGTGTCATTCTTGAAGTACTCAAGGAGCTTCTCTTGGGGCCAGTCGGCACGCTCTGTGAGATACGGGTCAGTATTGGCTTTCCAATTGGCGCTGGAGTTGTAGCTGGAGCTAATAACTTACCATAGACGTCCTCCTTGTGGCCAGCAAAGTCCATTGTCTTCACACCACGGACCTGCTGCTGCATAGGGCCAGCGGCGACGGGTCGGGCAACAGCACCAACGCGGGCAGCAGAGCGAGCAGCAGCAACGAAAGTTCGCTGCTGAACACGGGGGGCAGAAGCCAGCTGACGGGCAGGGCCACGGAGGGCCTTGGAGAAGTTGCGAGAAGCCATTGTGAGATGTGAGGGGGTTTGGTGGACTGAGGGGAGAGTGTCTGAGGAGAGGGATGAGGAGGAGGGGGAAAAGAGAAATAACAATGGCGAGAGCAAAGGTTAAGTAGGTTTAAACTGTCACTAATTTTCTCCTCAATCCAGGGACATCGCTTGGAGGGGGAGGGCTCATTGACCGATTTCGGCTTGTACTGTGAGGTGGGGCCTGACGCTGAGCAGCGGGGAATGGGTCTGGGGCTGGTGGGTAGAGGCGACTTTGTTGAGAGGGTATTGAAGGGAGGGGAGATGCGTACTATCGACTTCGATCTGGAGAACTCTGACAATAGCAAGGATATCTCACCTTGAGTCACGAAAGTTTCGGCCAATTAGAGGTAGGTTGATGTTATCCAACCACCAGAGCTCAGTGTGGTTTCAATGCGGTTTTGTACCTAGATGATGGATCTGACCGCCAGAAGATTGACACCAAATCAGACAAGTGCAATAAGCAACTAGTAAATATGATAAGAATTAGCTTTCTGCTGTATTCCCCATTCCTCTCCAAAAGCTTTTTCGCCATCAGAGATCTTCAATTGATCTCAATTGCGTGGCAAAAAAAAAACGGACACGACTCTCGCCCGCAACACCAAGCTACCTATCCCAACTTGGAGCTAATGGTTTGCCTTTGACGGGGTAACCCTCAAAAAGTACTGGGTCTTTCTGCTCCGGAGTTCTGCTAGCGGCCCCGGCGAAGGAATAATTAACCAGGGTGTCCCCCATCATAAGCCGCATATCGTCCGACACAGACGCATCACGGCCGATTCAGGCACATTGTCCAATAGGGTTCTACCGAATTCAACCTCACGTCTCCATATTCATGAGCGGCAACGGCAGCTGCACCGCACTCGGGGTGTTAAGCTGCATATCGGGACGTTAACGCTTATACTGTCCTCCGGTCGGGATCAGACGTCAGACAAGATGGCCCAGATCTAACTCCTCAGCTCCACTTACTCCGGGCTACATGGTACAGTAACACGTAGATAAGGTCAACTCTGGGCTTTGAACTCTACAATATGCTCTCTCCTTTACATAAGTACCCCACCAATATCACAGGCAAATCACTTTAAGTTTATCTTGAGCTATCAATCCTACTCGGGTCCCTCGGGTAGCTAGATCCTCTTAGCTAAGAGAGAGTGACGCCATCTCTGAGGCATGCCGGAGTGCAACTCAACACCCCGGATTTCTATATGCTAGGCTTGGATCGTTCAACCTCAAGAAAGGGAAGTGCGTGGTGCAAGGATTCTCCTAGGAGAGTAACATTCTCTACTACTCTGATAGGATTGGCGGCTTTATGGCTCTGACCTGGCTCTGACCTGGCTCTGACCTGGCTCAGGTAGTAGCAATACTACTATGGAAGTCAGGGACCAGATCGTTTTCTTGGCTTGTATTATAGGTAAAGCGACCTATAGTATCCTGAGATCTTTTTGTGGGACGGATAGTGAAGGGGATGTTTCATGGCTTGGTAGATGGTGTGGTTTTACATACATCTAGATGCCGTAATAGTCCCATATACTCCTAGATAGTACTGTCTGGTAAATGCAGTAAACCCGCCGGTAATTAGATTGTAACTGTTATGTCGTGCCTGATATTAGTAGGCTTAATATAGTTTAGATTACTCTCTTTCTAGTGGTAGTAGTTTGGCGATCTTCTTGATAGATATAAGCTCGGCTTCAGAGATAGCTCTCAACATACTGGAAACCCAATAAATTCTAAGGGCACTGTCATAAAGATAACAATAATTAATAGATAGAAAAACATAGCCAAACTTGATAGGTACGTTGTGGTTACGAAGTGTGGCCGTAAAACTCCGTATCCAATATAGGCACTCACAACGGAACTGCCAGCTGCATTAGCACTTGGCTTTTCTGTAGAAATACTAACTCCAAGATTTCCTGTTTACATCTTCAATCTTATCTACTATATATCTCAATGTCAAATATTCCCACAACCGCCAGGTCCAGGTATGCACAGCAAAAGTAGCGCATTTGAACCAGAACAGGAGGTATCGCACAATACCAAGATAGCACACCAAGTGCTATGTACTATCATCAGCTCTACGTTTTGAGGTCCCAGTACCAGTATTGTACAACATTCACTTACAGTGCTTCAACTATCTATATGCTTGAATATAACTATTAGTGGTAATTTAACTATTTCGTTGGAGTTCTGGCTGGAGTCTCTTAGACAAGTGTGATCTACGTTATTAGCAGGGCTGAGAATCGAGATCATCAGGTGTCTAAGCATCTGTCTCCAACCTCAGCTCTACCTCAGCTTGAACTACTGACACCATTCACTGAAGTATGAAACGTCGTTGAAAGACAAGCAACGCCTGCCGGAAGATCATGGATTTATAAGACGCCACGCGATGCTCTTGATTCTCATATGCCTGTTGATGTCTCAAACACCCATTAAATCCTTCTATCGTCTCAAGATCTCACTTATCACCTCCAAGAGGCCTTTGGCATTCGTAAGACGCCCTTTCTATTTGAGGACTCTGTCGTACGTCACGCCTTTAACCACACCACCTCCCATGGCAGTCCTCACATTTCGCTTGAATCCTTCGCGGTTGTTTCGTAGATCTTCAGCTGCCTCCTTGTTGAGCGGGTCCGATGCGTTGGGTTCCAGGAAGAGGAACTGTAATTATGTTAGTCACTGAGCCTATAATTCATCCCAGGTTCTCCTTTCACGCTCGAACATAGAAGACGGCGTTTCTGCTTCTGGACTTCATACCTGTAGGCCAACAATCACGGCATTCAAATTCAGAACGGGCTTCCAGTCCTCCCGCAGAATATTGAGGCACACCTTTCCTTCGAGATCGATGTTGGGATGGTAAATCTTCTCTCGGCATCGAACCTTGGGGGGCTCATGAGGAAAGTTCTGGTTTATGGTGAAATCGAAGGTAAAGCGGCCGCTTCGGTACATCCCCTCATCGGGGTCGATCGTAAGCACAAAGTTGAGGATGTCGTCAGGGTCGGGAAACTCGGTCTTCATCGTCGATCCGAGGGAAAGTTCTGAAAGATCTATTGTCGCCTGTTTCAGCTTCTCCATCTCTATACACATCGCTGACAACAGGGTCGGGGTGGGAGGATACATACCCTTCTGCACGCGCAACTGAGCTGCAGTCACCTTCTTCTTCTTGCCGCCCGCAGCTTGACCTTCAGCGTTCTCCGCCTCCTTCTGCTCCTTTTTCTATACCATAGTGTCAGTGGCTAACTGAAAAGTAACTGCGAGTAGGCAACTCACCATCGACCATATCTTCAACATCGTGGGCGTGGTGGGGCCCAAAGGTGGGCTCTGTCGTATGCGCCGTTGGAGGATACCGTCAACAACAGAAGAGAAGAAAAACTGCTACACCTCAGTACTGGAAAGTAGGTAGAGTTATAAGAGATTTTGAGAACAAACAGCCGCGCAGAGAGTTAGGGTGTTGGTTCTTAATGCGTTTGACCTGATTAAGAGGAGGGTCCAGGCGTGCCTAGCAGAAAAGGTAATGATGCTTGATAAGATAACACACCGTAAGGCAGCCACAAGCCTAATCCCTGAACCCCACCGAAGTTTAGGCGGTGCCAATTGAATGACGCATTCTTCAGACACGATGCAAGTCATCTCACCAAAAATAGTGGACGAGTAGATACCTAGGAACTTGGAAGAGGGCCAAAAACTCAAATAAAGCTTAACAAAAAATCATATCATTCAAATGCGTCATAAACCCCCAGGGGCAGATGCCAATCTGAAAAAGACTAAATAGAGAATGCATTTCTCGTATCCAGGTCCTTCCTGAATACCCTCACTTCCAATGTCCTCTTTTGTTGATGTCCCTCCATTAAATAATCAAACCCAACGTACGTTACATAACAAAGGTATCCGATACAAAAATCCAGCTTGTCTACTATGACAAGTGCCAATAGTTTCCCGCAATTGGCCTCTCCAGAAAAAGTGCGAGCGTTGAAAGCAACATGCGTGGGCACGCACGATGCTTATCGTCTCGAGAAACAGCACATGATACCAGTCCTGCCCAGGAACCACAAGAAACCGGCAAAACGAACAAGCGAGAGCACGGCAGTAGCGTACAGAAGGAACTGGAAGTAATGCGCCTTTCGGTCTGTGGCAGGTTCCTATCATGAAATTAGTACGAATCATATGGTTTGGGAGTATTTGAAAACTTACACCCCATCCGAGGTTATCAAATTTATCGCTGGTAATGCAGACAATGAGGAGAATATTTCCGAACAGCCAGCAGACGACGAGACCAGTTCGGAAAGACTTGTAACCATCCTCAACATCGGCCTTCTCGATCTCCTCTTCCTCCTTGAAGGGAGCGAGGGCTCGGCGAACAGTCTGCTCGAACTGACTGTCGATATCCTCCTGCTCCTTCTCAACTTCTTCAACGACAACCTCGTTCTTCTCTCCCTTGGTGACATGAGCAGAGGGAAGTGCCTCAGCCTTGTCGGAACCCTTGGTACCCCAAGAAACATCGTGCCAGTTGTTGAAGGCGTAAACCATGAGAATGTTGATGTAAGTTGACATGAGAAGAAGGTAGTAAGGGAAAGAGTGGAACATGTGCCATGGGTCGAGGTACATGAATGAGGCAACAAAGTTCAACCCATAAATGGTAATAAGGGCAACCAGGATGACACCTCCAGCGCTCGAACCGCCAAAGAAACTGTTGAGGAAAGCGTCGGTTGAGGCGAACGAGATCTGGTCTCCAATGGGCGTGTCGAAGGCACGGACGACCAGGTATGCGGAGAGAACCAAGATGTAACCCTGGATGAGACTGAAGACCATGAACGAAGCGATGTATGTGAACTTGGAACCCTTAGGTCGGTTACCCAGAGCAAGAATGAACTGAAGCATGACGAAGGCCAAGTAGAGGTATTGAAGCAAGGCGTTGACAACAGGCGTACCTGTGTCTCCGAATGGCCAGGCGTGAACACCAGATGTAGCATTAGGAGTACCCACAAGATCCATGATGACGGATGTAGTAAGCCAGTAAGAACCAAGAGAGAACCAAGCGAAGAGTGTGTTGAGAGTCGTGTAGATGAGCTGAATGTGAAGGAAGAACATGCGGATAATGTTATGACCCGACTTGTACATACGACCGAAGTGCATCAGCGAGTACAGCGTGGCAGCGAACGAACCGTTGAGCCATCGACGACGCTGACTGATGAATTCAGCAGCACCTTCGGGCACATCAGTTTCACCCTTGGCAGCCTTGATATAAGACAAGTGCCACTTCTGGCCAGCTTTGGCGACCAGCTCGAAACACAGAATACGATCCTCGGCCAAGAACATGTTCTTCTTGAAAATGTTCATACCGTCAATACCCTTCTTACCAAGCATCTTAGACAAGGTATGATCACCATGGAAATACTGCTCCAGGGGACGGCCCATGATGGCACGGAATCGGTAAGCCGAGAAGGCTCCGGGCAACACAGAGACATAACCAAAGGAAGACTCGAGAGGCTTGTCAAGAATGTTGGAAATCTTGTACTCGAAGTTCTGAACGGCAACGAGAGGGTTGAACAGCTTCTTTCCCCCCTTACCCAGCATAGCATGAATCTCACCACAAGCACCTCCGAGATCCTTGTCATTGTAAAAGCCCTCCCAAAGAGCGAGAAGAGATCGAGGACTGGGCTTGGTACCGGCATCGAGCAGAATACACACCTCAGGGTTGAGGATACGGCCGAAAGCGTTGAAGAGCCATCGATGCGAGTTAATCTTCTTTGTGTTCTTCTGCTTCAAACAGAAGATCATCTGAACTGGTGGCAAGTTCTGGGAGCCCTCGTTTGTGGGTCGGATAAGCTGCTGGTTGGGGGTAACGGAAAGCTGAGAGGTGTATTCGAAGATGTGGGCAACGGTCTCCTTGCCGTCGACATCCTTCTTGATGACACCGTCCTGGTACACACCGACAGTGGCAAGGACATCGAGAGTGTTCTTGTCGGCCTTGTCAATACCGTCGAAAACCAAGCAGACAACGATCTTTTGCCAAGCCGGACCACCCTTGTTCCAGAATGTCGACTTCTTCAGGTTGACGATATCGCGGATATTCTGCATAGTATGGTGCAGGGTTCGGGCAAGCAGAACCTTGTCTTCGTTATAGTATGTAATGGCAATCAGCAACTCAGTGTGTCGGTTGTACATGCGAGGTCGCAAATCGTAACCGTTCTTGAGTGTGAAGTCGTTGGGATCACAGGTGGCAGCAGTGTATCGCATCTTATGGAACTCCTCCGTGCCACTCTCGGCGTCGCGGTACTGAGGCTGGACTGCATTTTTGATGGCACTAGGCACGGGGTAATCAATACTGAGAACTGAACCCTGAACCAGCTTGATCTTTCGGGTTTTTGAACGGCCAAGGCCTCCTCCACCCATCTGAGGCTGCTGCTGTCGCTCGACCCAGCTGTCTTCGGGATCGAAGGCAGAGTCGGGGCGAGGAAAGGGGGCAGCGGCGTCGAGGTTGCCAAACTGACCGAAACTACCTCCATCACCATATCCAGTAGGTCCCTGGCCGGGCATAGTGGACGAGGCTCCAGGGGCATAGGACTCAGTAAGACTGTAAGCAGAGACGGGGCGGTCGGGAGGAGTGCGGGCTCCAAGTCGATCTTGCTCGTAGCCCGAGTTCAAGAGGCCGCGGCCCTGCTCCTCGTCGTTCTCCTGAGGGGGGAGGTGGTACTGCTGAAGAAAAAGTTAGATCTTGTCGTGCAGAAATCAACGCAGCGGACAAAGAATGTGCACTCACGCTTCCACCAGCAGGCAGGTCCTGTAAAGCATGCCCTCCATACTCCTGATCACGGCCATTGTACGCCATGATGAATACTTATGCTCCCGTAGGCGCTCAGCACTGTTTGGGATTCTAATCGAAACGCGTCGGGTGAGAGAGCGATAGCGATGTGAAGTGAAGATGGTGTTTTGGGGTTTTTCTCCTGTTGAGATAAGGAGCTGAAACAGGAGGATGGAAATGTGAATGGTGGTCACGGGCAGCCACCTATTGGAATAGCAGTGGTAGTTTAGCAGCTCTAGTACCTTAGCCCCAGCAACGATCAACAGATACAGTAAGAAATCTGAGGCACCAGCCTCAAAAGAATGGTGATAGTTGGAGGCGGGGGGGAAGGATAAAGAGGATGAAGTTTAGGATAGGAGGGAAGAAGGATAATGAATGCAAAGAAGAAGGCTAGTGGCAGGGTTTATTTTTTTTACTCCTCTCCTCTCAGAAAATGTTTTGATGAAGGGCCCTGGGAACGAATCTCGTTTTGCTCCACGGCTAGGCTCACAGCTTGAGAGAGGTAAGAATAGGGGACTCATCTCGCGCTAAGGCTGCTGAGCCACTCCACTCCGCCATAACTTGGGACTTGGGGGGTGAGGATCCATCCCATCTCCAGCTGGCATCCTTGTCAAGAATCAGATACCCGCCTCTAAGAAACGAGAATCTGACTGTACGAAGGAGGTATGCATTGGGCACTGGAGTCTCTGATAGCGAATCCCACAACAACGTTGGAAATACAATTCGCAGATATCTTAATGCTGGCTGAGCGTTAAGACGGGCATCCCGCCAAAGTTTACTGGCTTTCTGCACGTTAAAGCATCCCTACCAGTAGCCACGGCAGATCAGATTTTAAGAGGCTTGCGGCTACAAACTATCGACGGAGGTTTACACTGTACATACGTACCGTTGAATCAGCTCGTCAGCATTTCAGGGCTGAGAAGACAGGTTGGTATTCCTGTAATTCTCACGACGAGTGCTTCAGCCACCGCAATACTATCTATCATCCATGATGCGGTGCTCACCGTTCACCCGGCCTCTCTTTTTTCCACTCCGTCTTACAGTTTAACTTGGAGTCCTCGAGCTAAGTTCCATGAATTGAGGAACCAGAGTACCAGAGGGTATGGAGACGGCTAAGGGACCCCTGACTCTTTGCATTGTTGTTCATCATGGACCATGCTGTTCACAGGAGATGTCCGGCACCTAGGCATTGTCGGGTTTGATGCTCGGACCTGGCGCTTACCGCTTGCTCAGTGCTAACTGTGTTGCACAGTACTCTGCTGTTTCAGCATCAAGTTTAGCAACATCTGCGGGGAAACGAAAGCAAACTTCCAGAAGAGAAGCACAAGTTAAATATCATCAACTCCCCTTTTCACCTCCAAGCGCCGACCTGCCGGAAGATCGTCATCCCCTTTCTCTCGCCACTTGCCCTGCGCATCATTGTACGGTAAAGGCAATGGTCCCTAATTTCCCCCAAAGGCCCGGGCTTCGCAGTCTGGTTTCCAGGCCAGTAAGCCGTCACGTTTGGTTTTAGGAGTACCCGCACCCAGCCCTGTTCTACTGGCTTACGATCCTTTCTCTTTGACCTCAGCCGCTGAGCCTACTGGGACGCCTTGTGCAAGCCCGCTTACCTGCACAACTTGGTACAGTAGTTCGCCAGGACCCGTCCCGTCAGCAGTCAGATTTGACCATGCGTGGATTGCTATATTGGTGCTTGGTGCTGACCGCCAACGCACAACAAACAAATTGGGCTCCGTTTCTCAGAAAGAAGCATGTTTTTGTGTTATCTCCCCTCTCCCAGTATCTCTTGAAAAAAGTCAATGGCAGTGACATCCATCCAGATGGTTGTTGTGAAGCCAGCCTGGGGATGCTTACCTCCCTTGTTGCTGGGCACTTGACTGAAGCGACTGACTGAGGTGGGTTAGTCTTTGTCCAAAACACGACCTTCAAAGAATCTGCCACAGAGCAACTTTTCTAAAAATAGCCGGTCCTGTCTTGGCTAGTCGAAATTAGCTGGAACGAGCCGACCACTGGCTGGGGGGTGACTGGTCAGAGTGTTGGAGACAGCGATGATGGGGCGCAGGCAGGGCATTTGTGAGCGAAGCCGGTCTTTTCCGTTACCATCTCCCCTTTTGTTCAGAATCAGTCAGCTTCTCTCCGCTCCAAGCCCGACCCAGCCTGCCAGCCAGTCTCAGGCATGTCAAAGGTAGTTAAGTGAGATCTAACTAAGGAATTGCCCGCCATTCTGACTGCATCTTGCTCTGGAGTCTGGACATTGATTTGGCTGAGCTGCAAAGCCCGCTTGTTGGTGGCCTTATCCGCATAGTTTTGCGGCATTGCCAATCTGATGATGCCTTGAATCCTTTACCCTCACGTCAGCTAGTAGTTGAGGACCTTCGGCTCGCCAGCCCTACCAAGTTCGCAGGCATGCAGCTGTCAAACTTGTTCACGTCTTTCGCAACTGATATATGTACTTATTGGATTTCGTTCGGTAAATATTTCCTGCTTTACGCAAGGGCCTTTTCGTCGAGAACTCAACCTTAAACATCAGTGGTTCCCCATGATATCATTATTATTGCGGCTGGTTTGATCCAGCAGCACCCGCGTTATCCAGCCTGATATCATGACCAAGACAGTCACAGATTCGCTGCCCTGGCAAAGTATCGAAACCCTTCACCATCGAGAAATACATGGTCCCTGTTCTCGTATGCTTTTCCGAGACATCTGCTAGCTCCGAACTACTGACTTGAAGAGCGTCAGGTAGTTAGGTCGTCTAGGATGACACATAATATCAGACATAAGTCTATCTCTTTAAGGGTGTTTATTAAGAACAACTTAGATCTTACCTAAACTTATATAATCTTAGGTATTCTTTAACAGATATTAGCCCCATGTCTGATGTCTTGTGTCTCCCCAAGGGTCGTAAAGGTGCCAATGGTTGCTACCCTAAAGAGGCCAACCACCAACGCAAGGGATCATCAAATGTCTGTGTTCGTTCCTATAGCAATGGTTGAGAATACGAGCCATGATGTCGTTGACATTGTTAATATATACAAATCGTCTGTATGCAGCAATAACTACCAGATAATGACGACGTATGCGAGCTTGTAATCCTCCCTATTCAATTTCTTGGGTATCATAACTATCTATACATGTGCGGGTTTCGATCATCACTTTTTGTATAATTATTATATGAGCTTGACATCGTCTAAATAGTAAAGTCATTGATATTTGACATGAATGATACTCGAATGAGTTTACAGGGCTAGGATTAATGCTGTCTAAACCTAAATTCCCGAAAGCATCTGTAGACTTGCGCAGGTCTCAGAGAAGCCTGATACACCTGAATTTTATGAGTGAAAACGGATACAACAACCACAAGGTCAAAGAATCGACCAATTAATATATACGTGTTAAGAATAATATAGGGTATTATCACGATATCCAATGAGCTTCAGCACGTCAAACGTTAGGTACAGATCCCCTGCAGAGAAGAAGCATGAGAAACATGATGCTCCCGCAGTGGGTCAAAACCCTCGATCATGCCACAACGGTCGAACTGAGCAATATCTTCGCTCTGATAAAGTCTTGTTGCTAGGATGAAGTAGTATAAGAGAACCTTTCCAAGAAAGAAGCGAGGTCCACGGTAAAGTTGGATTGTTGCATTGTGATTCGCCAATGGTGATATTTGATATTGGTCGCCAACATGAAGCCCAGACAAAAGCAGCCAAACAGCAGTGTTTTTGGCCTGGTCAAGCAACATTGACAATAAAAAAGCCGAAGTTAAAAGTAGACCGAATTCGTCACATTGCCTATACGCTCATGAGGTACATATCTCAATAAACGAGCCCTAGAAAGGAGGGGCGATGTTGAGGTAAGTTTCTTGTATCGGGAGTTTGTTTCGGATTGAGGGACGCGCGTCTGATGTAGACAATGCGTTCTCTACAGAGTTTGTCCAAGTCTGGTATGTAAACTCGTGCCACTGTTTGAGATTGTATCGTGGTTGGCTGGAGTTGCTATTGCTGGAACATGGGTATTGTAGGGCTATCTCTTTATTTGTCTTGGTACGGAGTAGATGTTGTCGGCATGCTGCAGACCCTCTACACTAGAGCCTTGGATTGGTAACTCATAAATCGTAAGTCGTCTTGGTTGATTCTGCATGATGCCGCTTGTTCGTGTTCACCTGAAGCCGACTGATAGCTTGCGGTACCTGAACTGGGAACTCAACGGGCGGCACTCACTGATCTAGGAACAAATTAACTGGACAAGACAGTGTCTAGCCAGGATCATCAGGGGCTTTAAACACTGCTGTGTGGATATTATGCAGGGATGCTGCAAGCCTTTTCATATGCCAGTCAGCCCCTACAGAGCCACAATATAAGGGGCCAATATACAGTGTGAGTGACCCTACTGTTTCGCTATCGCTAGAAGAGGCAGGGTCAACCATCAACACCCCTGTTCCACCATCTCCTCATGCTCCAATCGATGTCTCGCACCCATCAACAAAGCAAGTGCGTGTGCATACCATGCCATCTGTGAAGTTGGGTTGACCTCCCACCTCCCGCCGCTTCCCGCTCGTGCAGACGATTTTGCTCCTTCATCGTTCTTCGCAACCCCAGACGATCGCATCAATTTCCATCGGCTGCCAACACTTCCACGCATCGATTTGAACAGAACCGAACCAGACTAGAGAAGAAAAACGACTCTTCTTTCTCTTGTTTTCTTCTTCGAATCAATCGCCCGGTCGATTATGTCTTGTTTCGCCTCCTAACCAGACTTCTTTTCATCCGAGCTAGCCTCTGAATCCACACTCGTTTCTTACTCACCTCGCTTCTTCGACTCCTTCGAACTCGACTTTGGATATACACCATTTTCTTTTACCTTGTCCATCTACAGAATTCGACGACTCAAAAAAAAAACCCCAAAACAGCAACACCTTCTTTCTTCAATATCTTCCCAAGCCTTGCCGCAGATCGTTATTCGAGTCAGCATATCGCCAAGGATTGCCGTTAATCCACACCAACTTATGCTTGACTGATCATCCCAAGCGATCGACATAAATCAACGGCCAAGCATCATATATCATCAGTCTCTCACAAGACCCCTCATACTAAAGACGTCACCATGATGGAGAGGTCAGGATACCTTATTGCCAGGGACCTGGATGAATTGAGCCATGGTAAGCAAACCAAACACTCGCCCATCCTTTCGCCAGCTTCACAGCTTCTAACAACCGCCCTTAGCCTTCCAGCTCGTCCCCCGGGGCAAGGACTGTGTGAAATGTGACAGTGAAGCCCAGCTCGAATGTCCAACATGTGCAGATGGCGAAGTCTGCCAATTTACCGTTCCTCTAGACTGTACCCAATGTGCCACTTCGGTCTGCAGAAAGGATCCATCCTCTTCCAGCAATAGCGTCAGCAGTGGCCCCAATGTCGGTGCCATTGTCGGTGGTGTCCTTGGTGGCATTGTGGTCATCGCTATTGCTACATACATAGTATGGAGGTTCTGTATCAAGCCGAAGCGGTCACAAATTCCCACATCTATATATATCGAAGACACAGACGCCGTGCAGAACGAGAAAGAGGCTGCTTCAAGGGGCACTCGCCCGCATTCTACACACACCGTCCACTCTATCGCCTCGACAGTTCTCACACGAGCATCCAACATTATCCAGATCGCATATATTCCTGGCGTCACAAACAGAGCGACCCCAACCTCGCCAAATGTTCTTGTTCCTCCTGTTCCACCAATTCCCATGCATCATGCCGCCGAGGCCAACCGGGGCTTAGGGCCCGACGACCAGCACTTCTTCGTTCCTGGTGACCTCCGAGATTCCACCTACTCAGGACTCTCAGGCTACTCCGACCGAACATCATACGCTCGTACCTCCTATGCACCTCGATCCAGCGTGGCTTCTACAATTTATGGCAAGCACGCTCAAGTGCTCACACCCGCGCAGACCGGAATGCGTGCTAAACCTACCGTTGTCAGTGTTAAATCCGTTGGCAATAACAGCGGCGATATGATCGCGCCTCCAGTGCCAACAATCGACTTTGAGAGATTTGGTAACACTCGGCCCAAAAGTGGCGCAAGCGCCTTCAGCGTCGGCTCAACGTTCCTTAATAGCGCCAACACTGCTACGCAGGCTCGTGCACAGGTTGTCAAGGTGGGAACATTGAAGAAGGTCGATATGGGAAGCAAGGCTGAATCAGACACATCATCTGCGACGGTGGCAGCCTCACCGCCAACAACGCCAAGTGGCCGCGTAACCAGGGATTCGAGCATCACTGTCATTGACGAGTCGCCATCCGTGGACCAAGGACCGTTCTCTGATCCCCCAGAACGACTAAGCCCTCAGAAATCCAACAAGGCCCCAAGCCTCGGTGCCGTTATGGAAGATTCAGTCGGCGAGGATGACAAGCCTTCGGCTCTCACAAGGCGAGACAGTAGTCCTTTTGGGGATAGGCATGCGACGAAAGAGTAACGATAACATCTCTTTACTCCCATATACCGCAATTTCCTTACGAAGATGTCATGAATCTAGCCCAACGTTAGTCAAGGGACATGTTTCAGAATCTGTCTTTTTATTTTATTTTTCTTATATTCACTTCACGTCAATTTTTATTGGATAGACAACCACAGAATTGTCACGGGATATGGCACCCTTTTTTATGTTTACATTTAGGATAGCGGAGAGGGACTTTGGTATCAGCTATGGCGTCTTGGATAGGGGGCCGCGGCAACGGCTTCAAGGATGCCAGGAGGCCAGGAGGCCATGGAGGTCTCTATGTGAATATCGAATAGAGACGATCCGATATGTTTGTGTGTATTGACGATGAGCGATATCATATGTGACCAGTTGACTTGTTGTGCTTTTGATTGACATGTCATGACATGCCCTAGACAGCTGTCTGTAAGTGTAATGCTGCTGATACTAACTGTCATATCGACATATCCACGCCTTTTACATATGAAGACAGACAGGAGCCGATGCTGGCTAGATATTGCTCTACCACCTGCGGTACAGTAATTTGCATTGTCATGTCTTCTCTCCTATGGCTGAGGCCATCTGTGGGATATCACACGAAGTGCCACACGTTTCAAATAAGAGAAGAGATACTGCGAGTCACTTGCTGACCGTCGCTCCTTTTACCCCTATTGAAAAGATATTCGATTTCTCATATGACTATTGTTCACGCGTAGATTTGGCCATGGCATCCCTAAGTGAGTAGTCTCCCATCTTGGATTTTGCTACATCCTTCATAGTCTGGTAGCTTTTAGCACACAGATGGACCGTTCTTTTCTAAAGTGTCGATCTTGTGAGGCTATCACCACAACTCGGCGGATAGATAGCGTAGCCCTCTGGCCACTAGCTACCCTCTTTGACACAGCCGACGGATTACTCGAAAAAGAGAACGCCAAGACCGTCGACTCAATGGAATGCTAATCAACTTTCCAGGGTCTTTGATGATTAGACAAGGGAAACATTTGTCGGTTGGTGAAACGTGCTAGAGGAGAAG
Organism: Fusarium anguioides; assembly: GCA_012977745.1. NCBI lineage: Eukaryota > Fungi > Ascomycota > Sordariomycetes > Hypocreales > Nectriaceae > Fusarium > Fusarium anguioides. The sequence goes on along the minus strand of JAALXK010000360.1, from coordinate 4,150 downwards.
GGAGAGTTTCGTGGTGGGATGTTTTCTGAACTGGCTGTTTCGAGTGCTTTTACACGAGGTTGACATGTTTCCTCCGGGAAAGACTCTCGGAACATAGACTACATATGCTCAGCTGGCCTAATGAGCAGTAGTTGACCCCTGATCTTCACCATCCGTTGTTCTTCTATAGCGGCCTTCCATCCATTTGTCATGCTTAAGTCACCTTCCGGACCCTGGTTTGTATGCTAGTCAGCATTTTCGAGGCAAACATTCCGTGCTTTTTGCCCTAAGACGTTGTACCCTAGGGGGTTTATGTGAAATAAGCGTTGCGGGTTTATCCGCAACGCTTGAGACTGCAGATACATAGGTAGGTAGACAGAACCAACAACATGTTGATCTTTTGGGTAGAGACTAAAGTTGGCCGAGATTATCGGCGTCCTTAGATCCGGCAATATCTCTCGACATGACTTGTGAAGTGATCGGATAAAGTTTGATAACTTGTCATGAAGGAAAAGCCAGGCGGCTGTTGCTGTACAGTGGAGTACCTATTGGCTCAGGTATCTTTTGATCTGACAATTCGACAAATATTAAACCCGTCGGATCTTTTGTCCCTTGTGGTGTATTTGAGGGCTTGTCGTCTTGTCCTTGATGTTATTGCGTCTCTTGTTAACCCTAGCCTCGGAATTACCTGTCCCCTGTTCCCCGAATACGTTACGTTTGATGGTTCTGTCCCCTCCGTTGTTGTTAGGTTGATTCCTTTCGATAAGTTACCTTCCCCTTCTGTGCATATCCCCATCACATGTACATTAACTTAATCTGCTCGTCACACTCGAGTATCTTTTTCACAACTCCTAACTTTGCGTACCTAAGTATGTATGTGTTTGGTTCTAACAAGACAACACAACTGTGATGTGATATGCCGCGAGTAGCTTCCGTTGACTCCCTTTCTTTCAGGGTCATCTTAAACGCCCGCTAATCCTAACATACATACCTAACCTTCAGTCACAACGCCGGTTTATCCTCCGGTTCTTGTCCGCCTCTACGCCGTCTTTGCCAGAACCCCGACACGGCACGGGCTGCAGATGCCCAATGGCATCGAATGGAAACCTAACCGACACATTTATACATTTGTTGTATGTAGACTTAGCATACAAAAAAAGAACGCAATGGTTTATTTCTCCTAGCACCATTTACTTCCCTGCTCCTGCGTTAGACCCGAGGCGATGCAACTGTGGCTAATCCCCAAGCAGGAGTCCCAGCCCCTGCGTAATGTTCGAGAAAACAAGGAGCAAGCCGGTAGTATCGGCATAGACTTAAAGCCGCATAGAAACTTTGTTCGGCACTTGTCCTGTCACCGTGAAAGTTTACATTGGAGCTCTGTCTTCGGAATTTCTATGGGTGAATGACAGGTTAACGATCCTCCTGGCAGCAACAAAAGGACCGCGTTCATTAATCCCTGATTTCAATCCAATATCGATTTGATGTATTGGGTGTCATTAACTATCATTTCTTCGATATATCAATTACGACATTGATACCCCAATAGCAAAACGTGAAGCGCCACTGTGAGAGCCTTAGCAGCCGGAATAAATTTACGACATCCAATCGATCCTCAAATTTCCCTAGAATTGAAAATGCGTGATAGCGTAGTCATTTACTAGCTGCATACAAGACCATTCCTTCTTTTTCCATGCTACTGTACTCTTTGGCGTCGTTGAGAAGGGTCATGGTTCATGACAATTATGTGGGTGGTTGGCTTGATAACAATCACATAAGGTACAGGATGCGTGGGTGGGAGATATCCGGCTAAGGATATGTAGGGTGGTGAGCTACTGTAGCTGCTCCTAAACAGAAGTATTTCGCCATCTTTCTATCGCGGATGAGGAACTTCTGTGGTTGAACATTTACTCGTAGGCTGTCTCTAGCGTAGCGTGAACTCATCCATCTCCAACAACACCCCATTCAAAGTCATCGCCCACCCACATCTATGTATACACTAGCTAACCCCGTCAATTTCGGCGTCTGATCGAGCTCCGTAGCTTCACTGTCTTTGAGTTATGGCAAGGCTACGTACGCCACATGTGACACAAGTACCGGTGAAGTAAGATCTTGGGCAACAACAGACAGCAGCAGCTTTGCTATATTTCCGGTAGAGTAAAGAGGGCGATTCCGTTGAGCTGTGTGTCGTGATAACCATTAACAAAGACTCGCATACCAAACCCACTGGCAGGGAACATGGTTTAGAGTGCTGTTCGACACATGCCAAGGTACGCCGATGCGAACAGGACTAACACCGTTTATGAGAGCCAACATGACACAAGACACCGAACAAAGGGGAAATCGATCTCTGGGATCTTCATTCGGCCCATTTCTTTCCCTTCAGAATAGGTATCATGCGCCCGTCAACAATGGGTCTGGGCCCGTCCCGTCCGTTAGAAGCACTAGATCTTGCGAATATCCCCTGCCTCTATATAGCAACATTAGGTGTCAGAATTTCCCTGAGGCCATGCACTGCATGAGTATGACTCGAGTCCAGTAAGCAAGCCAGCAAGCGAGCAAGCAAGGGGTCTCTAAGAGAATTAAGGGTGAGGAAAGTACAGCCGACATGCGAATTCAGGTAGATGTGGTGGTATTCTTCAATCGATATTCCATTCTTTGGTGGGCTGATTAGTGTTGGAAAATAAACCCAATTATGTCAAGGTCTGAGCTGGAAAAGGTTAACTATTATTAACCTACGATCATTTGTATAGAAAAGCTCCCGATTCAGGAATGAATCGAGATATTCCTGCACGCAGATTAAAGAGAGAAGTAAAAACAGCAAATATTGCGCTGATGTGTAGATGAATGCCATTCAAATTTTGGTCGTAAATTTGCAAAACAAATAGTAGTATAAATGTCAACAGATAACCTAGCGCCCCAAGAATATGCCTCTTTTTGTTCGTACGCCTTGCGCCGGTGCGGAACTGCTTCTGCTTCTGCTTTGGTTCGTCATTCGATGCTGCGTCGTTGTGTCGCCCTGATTGTAGGGCAGTTGGCCATCTAGAAATCGCAGAAAAGTAATAAAGCCCGTCTCTTCTCTTCTCTTCTCTTCTCTCCGTGCTTCCCACGGTATCTCTCCAATCATCTTGAAATCGTTGGGCATATCCTATTCGTCTAGGTAAGATGAGGCATCGCCTCATGTGTACTTCTTGACGCTGGTCTGTTGTTGGCGAATCGATCAAGTCGTCCGCCTCGTTTTCCTCCTCTTAATTGATGGACTCCAAATCCATAACGGGACGTACCCACTCATAATACCACACACTTGGACTTGCTTCGGTCCTTGTTCCTATTTCTGTGTCTGTCGTCTCGATCGCCGCCCCTCGCATCGCCGTTACCTGTTCGCGTCCTGCCACTCGATCTTTCCGAGGGGCGTGAGGCTTGTTGTCGTTGACGACGTAGGATCCTAACAACGTCGTAGAACGCCTTGTCGACGTTGATGCAGTTTTTGGCTGAAGCTTCCACAAACTCACAACCGAGCTCGCGGGCGAGAGCGTGGCCTTCTTGTGTTGAAACCTCTCTCTCGGTAACTCGGTCGCTCTTGTTGCCAACAAGCATAATGGGCACGGGCACCTGCGGGTTTGCGGCGGAGATAGGAGAGCCGGGATAAGACGGCGATGAGGCGCACGACTCCTTAACTCGTTGGATCTGATGGTGAAACCGTTTGATGCGAGTGAAGGAAGATCGTGATGAGATGCTGTAGACTAGAACAAAACCTTCGCCATCGCGAATCCATTGATCTCGTAGTGCCGTGTATTCTTCCTGTCCAGCGGTATCAAGTACTTCGAGCATGCAAGGCTGATTATCGATAACAACCTGCTTTCGGTATGAATCCTCGATCGTGGGGTCATACTGTTACGAAAGCCGTTAACTCAACATATGGATAAAACAGAGTGCAGTATCAAACTCACAGTCTCAACAAAGTGTTGCAAACATAGCTGAATGGTAAGAGCTGTCTTTCCTACACCACCATCTCCCAGTACCACCAGCTTGTATAGCACCATTCGGCCAGCCATGATGATGGCGACGGCGAGTAAATCGACAAGAAGTTAAAGAGTCGATAAGAGAGGAGAGAGATTGGGTCTCAGAGGAGGAAAAAAACACGACCCAAGCGACCGACGAACCGGGGAGGGGG
>JAALXK010000359.1:0-38114 GCA_012977745.1 Fusarium anguioides | reverse complement strand
AATTTAATCGATAGATAGGTAGGTATGTATCTAAAACTTATAATGATATCTTTATCAGGTCTAGATTATTTGGTGGGATTCACTAACAGTTAACATGATTTATTTTATTTTAGAGAATTTAACTTAAATTATGTTCTTCTATCGAAAGAGAAAGTCATGAGCCTCTACATTCGTAAACCCCGGGGCTGTCGTAGCAGCTCACGGTTGGGTCCATTGGGTAGTGGCGGCGCCTGGCAGCTCGCCTTATAGCGCCGGGCCCCTTGTAGCGCAGCGCATTGAACTTCTGAAGCACCTGGTGCGAACCCCTGTAATGGATATTCAATTTGGCTGAATGCTGAATGCTGGGCTGGTCACCCCCCAGATTCAGATTTCCTACCCTCCTCCGTGAGCTGGAATGGCTGAAAATGGAATCGGCTGCCTGCCCAGACGGGAATCCATTGCCTCAAATGGATCGTGTCTTGCAGTCATATTTCGGTCTTAGAAGAATAAGCCATGATTCAGTGATAGGCTACCAAGGACAGCCCGTGGCGATACGATTACATTTTACTATGCCGCTGATATGATCTTACAGAGCATTCCACTGTCTCGGCCTCCGAAAAATCGCCTGCTCGTCCTATTTTTCGAAATTGCTTGCTTCTTTAGAATTTAGCAAGGGACGGGGCGTTGCGGTAGAGACCGGACCGCGGCGGGTACACCAACGGGCACACGGATGATAAACAACTTCACTTCTACAACTACCAAAGTAAAGCACATACTTCAAATTGATATAATGGATCCCTTACTTTGTAGGTTTTCTAGTGCAAGACTCTGATACACTTTCTTGTTTCTACCAGACTTGGGCGGTCTCTCTGCGGCCATCCCTCGGAGATTCATGCTAGACCCTCCTCTTGGCTGATGTACCAGACAGACCAGGGGTTGGCTGCTGGATCAGTTCTATGCAGGCGAACAAAGTTCAGAAGACCCTTTGTACAGGGTTAGGTCGCTGAATTGATCGTTTGGTACTGTAGTGCTACAGCATACGGCAGCTTGGTACAATTGGATAAGGGATATTCAATATGTACTTATGTGTCTTTAACTAATCCCTTGACACTTCTGTATTGTGTTGTGCTGTGCTGTGCCTGGTTGTCAGTTGTCAAATTGTTAATTGTCAAGCTTGTCAAGGTCACATCCTGGCCTCGGATCATCGATATTGGCCACTTGATCTACATGATTGGCAGTCATCAGACACAGGCCACACGGAACGCACCCAATCTTCCACTGCAAGGGCAACCTCCACTACGGTTCGGCCCCTTCAACGTTCTAGCTTGAGGCTGGCTGACATCTAGAAGTTTTGATTGGGTCTCTGGGCTAACCTTTCGCCACCCATCCTTTCAGTCCTCACTCAGGCACACTCTAATTCTCTACTGTAACTAAACTCAAGAGCTCTCAGCTATGGTATCAGCTGGTGAGATTCCGACATGTGGAAAAGCCAATGACATTTGTTATTTGTTATTATCTTCAGAGATATCTGATTAGCCATTGATGGTTAACTTGTTTCCCATGTCTCGAACTAACCCAAAATACGTGAAACAAAAACGACTTGTCCCTTTCTCCACATTGGAGCCGAGCTTACGGATACAGTACTGTACAACGCATCATACATCATACAGTATAGTACACCTCACACCGCGAAGTCGCCTATCTCAGGAGCTGCGTTAAGAGTCAGAGGTGAGAGGTGAATGAGAGAGGTTTGCTGGCAACGCATTGCAGCCCAGCCGAGCCCAGCCCAGTCTCGTTTCAGACCCTCCCTGTCGCCTCCTTTCTCACATTTTGCTCCGGATGTTTCGTCCCAAAGCCAGAGCCAGAATCAGAGAATGCCATGTGGCTGGCTGTCTGTGGGCTTTGGGAATGTGGGTTCGCCTTGCAGGCCAAACCAAACTAAACATCCAAGCAAGGTTGAGGTGGTCGAACTGGTCCCTGATCTAGATCGCTAAGCTTCGCACTCGATCGCAGTCTGCTTCACATGTCAGCGAGTGTCTGAGCTGGACCTGGACCTGGACCATATGTATGTACCTGAGATCTATTTGTGGATCAGTGCACAGATTAATGTTGGGGAGCTCAATCCGTAGCTGTTTGAGACATGTGATTTCTTCACCCTGGAGAGACTCTGATGCATACCATTCGCGCTATAGATAATAAATTCATGGTCTGCGGCCGCTATCGTGAACTGTTCAGTACCTTCTTGTCGGCAGGGGTCTCTAAAAGCAGCTGATAGTGCCGGGGGACCCGGGATAGATACAGATCTCAGCATGTTTGGTGACGATATATGTAGGTAGTTACACGAGATCGTCACACGCCTGATTAAATCTATCTTGAGTCCTTGTAAACATTGGCTACTTTTATTTTGATTCAATTGTTTGAGACAACAACAAAACGTGTCCATTGTTTTTCTTAATCCGCCGCTCGGGCGAAGGACAAGTGGGGCCGTGATACGGACGGTAAGCCGCTCCGTCGGAATCACGGCTGTATGACCGCAAAAACATATGAACTGATATCAGGATCTGTAGTTAGTTCCACGTGATGTTAATTCATGATAAGAGAAAACAAAGGGTCTGGTTAAAAGAATGGGATCTTAAGGACACATAAGTCATAACGCACATTGAGTACACCTGGATAACTGGCGTATACGTTTTTTGGCTGCAACGAGCGTTGAATCGGACAGGCAGATCGGAAAATAGCCAAGATACTAACCCTGTTAATATGAATAGTCAAGCATCTATGCCCCCAGACTCTAGGTAATACATTTTAATCTTCACAATAGCTCTACCCAATTACCGACTGTGATGCAGTCCATCTGCTATATCTCTATAGTTGTGTAAACAAGCTCTTTCATTTAACTATCACCAATGCTCACTTATCTGACAGGAGGGATAACTCCTTTAGATTAATAGACAGTATGACATTTACACTGAACAAGAAATCATGACGATAGATGGAGTCATGTATTGATAAAAAGGAAATAAAATTGATGCTACAGGGCAGTTCGTTGCGGCCTCCCAGTTATGCGCCCCATTTCTAACAGACACTGCCTATCCAATACGCCTCGCAATGCAAATACAAAACACGGATACCACCTCATAAATAATACATAATCGTTTACCAATAATCCATCTTCACCACTCCAGTGATAGCTTCTCCACGCTCTCCACTAATGACTGTATAATAGGTTGACTTGCATTCCGCTCTCCTCTCATCTTGCTAGCCTGCCTCATGCGTGTCCAAAATACAGGACAATCCTTACTGTCACATTCAACATCCTCAACGGGTGCGATGCCGGAACAACTGCGACAAAGAGAGAGAACTTCCTGTAGACGACGTTCCTCGTGTGCTAGTCGTGTCTGGAGGGCAAGGAGTGATGAGGGAATGTTTTTGCGGCAGGATGGACAAAGAGGATTGTCGTCCTGAGAGAACTTGAGGCCACAGACGAGGCAGTGTGTAGACTTCATGTATGATTCAAGGGTCATCTTCTTGCTTCCAAAAGTAGTCGCATGGTGAATACGCTGCACCTTGGGCATCTCGTCGTACCATTGACGAACATTTGCACCAACTAGATTGAAGATACGCTCAAGAGGAGGAATCAGATTTTTGGAGATGTAGTACTCAGCATCAAGCTGCCAGTGAGGATTACTGAGAAGTTCCTCAGGAGCCACGCATCGATCGATGAGACGTGCGCCTGGAGCACCGGTGATGATAACATAGGGAACCCTCTCGCCATATTGGGGCTCTGCGCGAGCATCTTGAAGCATACGCTTGGTGCTGATGAGAGCTCCCGCAGGTGGTGCGCCCTTGTCAGAGTATGTACCTAAACGGACTTCTTTGGCAAAGCAAAAGTCCTGCACAGAGACGTTGTTGCGCATAATCTTTTTGCATTGCTTTTGGAAGTAATCCTTGACTTGGCTGAGATCTGCCGTCTCGAATAATAGGCGAAGAGCCTTCTCCTCAATCTTCTGCTCCGCGGGCGTGCCGTCCCGCCGGACAGTTTCGATTCCCTTGGCATCGAACTCGGGCTTAACTTGTCCTTTACTCTCGTATTTGTAACCGACATAACGCTTCTTGGCGAGGAGGACGCATGGATGGTAGACCTTCTCAAATTTCAGTTTAATAGGTCGAGGGTTCATTTCGGTAATTGCCTTCGAAATCTCGTTACCGATATCGAAGGCCTCGTCCTTGGTCCGGCCCTTTAAGTAGATAAAAAGACTATCAGTGTCGCCATAGACGACCTCTGCTCCCCATTTTTCAACTGAGTGGATATAAGCAATTGCCCTTTCAAGAGTTTCTCTGCCAGTCTGTACGATGCTGTCCGCAATTTCTGAACATGGCATGCGACCAGAGAATGATGCTGAGGTGTAACCATACGTAACGTTGGCGAGAAGTTTGAGAGCAAGCTGTCGGTTGTTTAGGAGCTGTTGGAGCGTTTTATCGTCCTTGTCCTGTTTCATGCCACTCTTTACCATGACTCGAGTCTCCAGGATCTCGGTAAGCATCTTGGCGAGCAGCGACTTGCGAATCTCTGTCTTTGCATACATCATACCATTGGGTGCAATGTTGATGTAATCTTCCAATAGGGCAAGGAGACCTTGCTGTCGCTTGTACTCTGTGAAACCCATCTTGTTCATGCCTCTCCAGTTGGTGATTCGTCCCAAGAAGGTTGAGTAGCAGTAGTTGTAAGCAATCATGACACTCGGGTATAGACTTTGAAAATCAAGAACTATAAGGGGACTGTTGTAGAAAGCACTCTGAGGCTCCATAACAAGCGGCAGACACTCGAGAGCGTTTTGACCGCCGACTTGCTTGCGACTTGGTGACACGAGGAGGAAATTCTCTGGTTTGGCAATTCTGAACATGATCGACTCAACCTTGAACTGAGATCCGCGCGAAAAGACTGAGAAGAAGTCCACACCCAGCAGCCGGGCCTGCTCGCTCGTTCTGGCAATCAGTTCGTTGGCGTCCAGAATCTCGATATCGAGTTTTGTACGGTTCTGATAATATCTCAACATTCTGTTGAGCTCGCGATGCTTACCACTTTTGTACCAGCTTGTCAAAGATTTCCAAGTGTAATGAGGTATTCTTCTGTGAAGCAAGTGCCATACTACGTTCTCCATGGTATACTGGAGAAGGTTCAGTTCCCCTCGCATTGCCCTCCAAACATTCACCATATGTCGCCCCGTGACTCGGATAGTTGAAGTGGTATTGAACCCCCACCGGTCGTTCTCCTTGCCAAACCGGCCATGTGACTCTGTTTTCATGCGGGAGAATTCATCACAAAGGTTGTAATCGTACTTGAGCCGTGCTCTTTCGATCAAATAACCCCATGAACTGCCATGGACTTCATAACCTGTAAGGATGTCGGGATCATGGTTCCTCACGATTTCGACCATTCGGACCATGAGGTCCAGTTCAGATGTTTCTTCAATGACCTCAGCATGTGTCTGACGACGAACGCGCTGGGTAAAGTCGGCATCTTCAGACAATAGCAAGATTCCCGTTTGAATTGCACCAGCTAGATCCTGACTGCCAGAGGTATTCCCATCAGGTTTGATAGCCCAGAAAACACACTGAACTTCATCTTCTTCAGGATTCGGCACGAACTTCCCTCTGGTATTCACATGAACCTCCAAACTCATCGTACTCATGTACTGAACCTCATGCTGCACACTTGTAGACTTCTTGCCTGGCGTGTACTTGAAACCATGCTTATTCTTTGGCGTAGGCCCTTCAATTTGAGAATGATAATGCCTTGGAGTAGATGGCAATTTAGATCCTTCAGGCGAATTAACTTGGCGTTGCTTCTCAACCCACCAGTTCTCGACATCCTGGTATGTCGGTGGCAGATTCGCAAATTCCCAACTTCTCCACGAGCACTTCTTCCTTTGTCGCTGGTACAGGAGCTCCATGGTAGTTTTGTCCAAGGTCTGATATTTAAGTCCGTAGTTGGCTGGCGAAGTCCCCGTTGGGTCGAACTCGGGAAGAAAAGGCAAAGTATTGCTCTCCAGACGAAATTCCTTCCCAGCATATTCACGTGCCCGCCCAGGGACATCTTTCTCTTTACTATAATATGCATCTTGATAGATAACATCGGGCAGCATGTGCTTCTTTAAAGAAGAAGACACATCAGCCGCAGAAGGGGGAAGGGAAGAAAGCAAGTGGACTTGTGGACTGGCGAATCTGGCCATGGCTCGCTGGACCTTTGATTGCTGACTCTCGTTTTCTTCGTGTGCCCCAGACAATTTCAAAGACGAAGGCAAAGTAGCTTGCGACAATACTGCTTCAGCAGGTAGAAAGCTAGCGGGATCAAAAGAAACGTGCTTTGTGTGGCGGCCATCATCAATCTGCTGTGAAGCAGACTTCTGGCTCCTTTGACTGAGACGCAACTTCGTGTTCGGATCATTTTGATCTTTGACTGTAGGAAAGTTCAGCTTTTGGTTAGAGCCAGAAACTCCCTTCAGCACGGAACCCGTGTTTTTGTTAAGCGAAGAAGGCCCTTTCAGAATGGAAGCTCCCCTGAAAGAAGGAGTGAGATGCTTGTTCAGATTTGTTGACGGAATGGGAACCAAGTCCATTTCATCTTCGTCGACAACAGACTGTCGATTGATCTTAGCCCTTTTGTTAGGCATCCCTGGTGATGTGGCTTCAGCCAGCGGTCGCTTGGATTGTATCAAGCTGGACGAGCCGTATGTCGGTGCATTCTGTGTTCGCCCCATCAAGCCCTTATATTCTGCGTAGTCAAACAGCTCTTCTTCTACTGGGATGTCAGGGATCTTGCCAGATGCCAGACCACTTTGACAGACCCCGAGGGTTGACGCCAAAAACGCATTTAAATCGAAATCGACATCTAGTGCTGCTGCTCGGTCTGGATCTGCGTTTGGTAGCTGGTCTGCAGAGCCGCGAGAGAGTTTTACGGTAGGTTTCTCCATCGCTGCCAGCGTCGTGATGTCTTCTTCATCTGAGTCTTCAAGGAAGAAGTCATTATAAGTGTCCCCGACTTGACGCACTTTTTGTTCATCGACAACAATGCTACTATTCAGATCCTTTTCAGGCTGCACGCCTATAGGCAATCCCAGAGCTGGTGCCAGTTTTGATGGGAAAAGGTCCTCGACGGATTCCAAAGTCGTTCTGACATGCTCCTCATATGGATGAGACTTTGCAAAACTCTCAAATGAGAGCTCTTCTGTGTCACCATTGCCTTTCTCTACTGAAATAAGATTTCGAATTTCAGCTCGATATTCTTCCTCGTGAATCCAGCCTTGAGGTTGAGAGTCACGAGGATTGGCTGACATCGAGACAAGAACTTCCGGTGGAAAAGGACTACTGCCCTCAGCAGCGTCTTGCATTTTTCGTTTTCGTCTCTTGGTCTCATCCTTCCACAGTCCTGCCATGCTGTAGACAAGTTTCATGTCTCCAGGAAGAGGATTGGTCCGTTCAGTAAAGTCATGATGAAGGGATCTTTCTTGTACTTTGTGCCGGTTGATAATATCCTGCACGCAAATGTCCACTTCGATCGAGCAGTGACTACTTCGAGGAAGAGTAGTTTCATCCGTAATGTGATCCCCAGGAATCGACTGGTTATGCCAGAGATGCGGTGAGTTTGATCCTTGATCATATTCAGGGACTGGAGTCCGAAACCGAGCCACTGATGCGTCCAAGTAATCGCAGCCATACAAGTTGAAGTCGGTCATAAACTGAAGGAGGTACTGAAGATGTGCTTCGTAAGGTTGGAACTTGTGCTTCATAACGACACCCTGCTGAAGAATGTCTGCTAATCTTGTCATGACGATAGGATTGAACATATAAATCTTCAAGAAGAACTGGTATCCCACATGGAAACCATAGAAGGGAATGCCTTTGACAAGCGTAATCCTTGCCACGAACCTTGCATTGTCGCCCTTCTGATCCCTGCGATAGCTGACTGCTAACGCGTGATCTATGGATAGATGAAAGCGATAGATATACGCCCCGACTAAAGTAAATCAGTATTTACTATATTTATCGAGATAGCAGTCCACAAACCTTCATCAGGAGTTAAGCCTCCCTCATATTCCACGTACAAGTACGGAAACGCGCCATGAATATGCGCGCATACTTTTTGTCCCGTTTCAGTAGCTCCAAAGATACGAACAACAGGGACTTTAGGTCCCTTTGAGGTTTGAGAGGGACGAATATCGTTGCGAAGCTGGGGATCATATCTTGATGGCGTCGCTTGATAGTGGTCGATACAATTGAGTCTGACCCGGAACAAGCTCATATTCTTCAAAGTTTGGATCCATCAGGGGCTCATTAATGACGTTAAGAGATAGAAGAGCCAAACATTGCTCGAAAAAGTGATCTCAACAAGCTCAATTCACTCTGATGGTATTTATGTAACCTGTCTCTTGAGACGCGTTTTGCTATGGCTACCAGCCTCTTACAGAAGCGCGAGATCACGTGCTGATAAGACCGCTTATCTAAACAACTTTCTACTCTAGGCTCCTTGCTTGCGACTGAGGAATCATCAGCTCTAACTCTATCTTTTGTGTATTTGGCTGCTTGGTTTTTTGCATCGCCTTTTCGTCTTCTTACAACCCAACGTCCTGAAAACCACTCATCATGCCTGCGCCGCCACCAAAACCACCACCTTCAGGTACCGGCGCTGGTGCCGCTTCAAAGGAAGAGAATATCTACATCCCGTCCTTCATCAGTAAACGGCCCTTCTACGCTGGTGAGGAAGGCGATGACAACGATTACCTCAAACACCAACGTCGTGAAGAGAAGGATGAGAAGTCTCAATGGTATGATCGCGGTAGGAAGGCCGGCCCAGCTGCGACCAAGTACCGCAAAGGCGCATGCGAAAATTGCGGCGCGATGACACACAAGAAGAAGGACTGCTTAAGCCGACCGCGAGCGAGAGGTGCAAAGTTGACAGGCAAAGATATTCAGGCCGATGAGGTGATCCAAGACGTCAAGATGGGATGGGATGCTAAGCGTGACCGATGGAATGGCTATGATGCGAAGGAATATCGCAGTGTGGTGGACGAGTTCAACCAAATGGAGGAGCTTCGCAAACAGGCCACCAAGGGAGAAAACGGCGACGAAGAGGCGGACGAAGGTGACAAATACGCGGAAGAAAACGACATGAGCAAGCATCAGAGCACAGCAACGCGACAACTGCGTATACGAGAAGATACGGCCAAGTACCTTCTGAACCTCGATCTCGAATCTGCCAAGTACGATCCGAAAACACGATCATTGGTAGATGCTGGTGCAACTGCGGACAAGGCGGCAGACGTGTTTGCGGAAGAAGGTTTCATGCGATCCTCAGGTGATGCAGGCGCATTCGAGAATGCCCAGCGCTACGCATGGGAGGCTCAGGAGAAGTCCGGTGATACAAGTCAACATCTGCAAGCAAACCCAACAGCAGGAGAGTTCTACCGGAAGAAGGAGAGAGAAGAGGCAGAAGCAAAGCGTGCAGAACGAGAGAAGCTGCTTGCCGACAGGTATGGCGGAGATCAGAAAGCCATGCCAGCTGCTTTACGCAACATGGCTGTTACTGAATCTGAGACGTTTGTTGAGTACGATGAGGCTGGTCTGATCAAGGGTGCTCCCAAGAAAGAGGCCAAGTCGAAGTACGCCGAAGACGTTTTCATCAACAACCACACTTCAGTATGGGGCAGTTGGTGGTCCAATTTCAAATGGGGTTATGCTTGCTGCCATTCGTTCATCAAGAACAGCTACTGTACTGGAGACGATGGTAAGCTGGCATGGGAGGCAGCTGAGCGTCAACGAACAGGTGCCAATCTGACTCAGGATAACGAAGAGACAGACGAACCAGCGGAAGAGGCAGAAAAGAACAAAGAAGAGGGGCAGCCGCGCAAACGGACAAGAGAAGAAATGATGAATGGGGTGACAGAAGAGGAGATGGATGAATACAGGAGGAAACGGACGGCAACGAATGACCCAATGGCAAAACTGCTGGGCAAAGATGAACTTTTGACATAGCGATGGCTTTACTATATACAATAACAATACATATCACATATATCCGATCATCAGACAACAAGTCAACTGGGAGTGACAGTTCAACATGCACTACAAATGAACAATGTTTAGATGGGGTCATGATTGGATTCATGTTTCATGAGACTCATGTACACAGTTGGAGAGACACCAGGAATTTTTTGTTTGTCGTTATCCGGTGAAATCATTCCATTTTTATCCTCTGGCCAACGCCGCAAGCTATGAAGAGAATCCCCTTCCCATGAGTGGTATCCCATCACCAAGTGCTCCAGACAGGGAGAACCGTTTTTGCATTTTAGGTTGCATTTACTCCTCGTCCTCCTCATCCTCGCCACCCTCACCGCCCTCGGCGGCCTTGGCCTTCTTTCTGCGGACACGGCCGGGACGGCCACCACCGAAGGGTGAGGTAAGAGCGAAGTCGATGTGCTTCTGGGAGTCGAGACGGACGATGAAAGAGGGAACGTTGACGATCTGCTTTCCGACTCGGATGTGGCGCTGACGGATCAGGACACGGGCGTGGTGGATAGACTTGGCAAGACCGAGCTTCCAGACACAGGTCTGGAGACGGCGCTCAAGGAAATCCTCGATCTTAAGAGCCAGGACGTAATCCAGCTTCATGCGGGACTCGTCAAGGACACCGACACGGACGAGACGTCGAATGAGGGCATTGCCTTCGAAGAGACGCTTGGGGTCCTTCTCGTCGAGGGTAAGGAGCTGACTGTAAAATTTGTTAGAAGAAAAATTCCTCAATCAGCGCACACAAAAAGGTGCAAAGGCTCAACATACCGGGCAGCACGACGGATCTTGGACAGAGTCAGACCGACTCGCCAGACCTCACGCTTGTTGCGCAGGCCATACTCGCCGACGAGCTTCAACTCGGAGTCACTATTGTTATTCGGTCAGTCTTCATTTCACATTCGACTTAAACAGAGACAAGCTCATGTTCAGTGGCCGGTGATACTGACAGTCGGGCAGACTCGAAGGGTCGGCGGGGGACACGGGAGGTCTTGGAGTGGGCGCGGGGAGGCATCCTGAAGACTTTGTTAATTGATGAACTTTTGATGCTCGTGTGCTCTCGTGGTGATACTCACTTGACTTGCTCCTTGGGTGTTCTGCGGGAGTTGGAACTTTCTCACAAGATCCAAATCAAAGCAGCAAAATGTGCGGCAGGAAATCTGGCAGATTTCCAAGGTCACGTGTATCATTTGCTCAAGAACCCTAAGAAAATGGAAGGTGCGGGCAAAGACCCCACCCACAATCGCCCTTGCCCTACCGAGGCGGGAAAAAAATTTCGGAAAATCTGAGGAGCCGCTCCCACAAGGCCGCCTTCGAGAAATCCACAACACCAAAGCGAAGGACTTCACCATCTCTTTCGCCAACCACGACTACTAACCCCAACCCGACCGGTACCGGCATATCACATTCGAGATGGGTCACTCCTACGGAAAGAGAGCGGGCACCCGCGTATGTTCAACCATCGATTCTACGAGAATGGAATTTTCGACGACGTTGGCATGAGACTGACGATGTGAATTTTAGTATGCCTTCAGCCGGGACTTCCGCAAGAAGGGTATGATTGCCCTGAACACCTATCTCCGACAGTACCGCGTTGGTGATATCGTCGACATCAAGGCGAACGGTGCCGTCCAGAAGGGGTAAGCAGAACTTCCTTCTTCAATGCGACGAAAGATCCGCGAATTTGCGAAACTTGGAACGTTTTGGAGGAATTCTTGTGGGAAAATGCAACAGGAAGGCTAACAATCGCTTGCAGTATGCCCTTCAAGGTCTACCACGGTAAGACTGGTGTCATCTACAACGTCACCAAGTCTGCTGTCGGTGTCATCATCTACAAGCAGGTGAAGCACCGATACATCGAGAAGCGAATCAACGTCCGAATCGAGCACATCCAGCAGTCCCGATCTCGTGAGGACTTCCTCAAGCGTGTCAAGGCTAACGCCGAGGCCAAGCGTGAGGCCAAGGCCAACGGCACCGTCGTCCAGGTCAAGCGTCAGCCCGCTGGACCCCGTGAGGCTCACACACTGTCGCTCTCCGACAACCCTCCTCAGACTGTCACCCCTCTTCCCTACGAGACCACGATCTAAAAGAAAAGATATTGCGGGGGTTGGTGGTGCTGGCTTCTTTTTACCTGGGGTATTGCGTCCGGATGGGAAACTCTGCATGGCAAGGGCTTGCATTTTGATGTCCATAGGCAATGAGACCAAAAAAAAGACATCGTTTGAAGCATGCCTCTTCTCTGTACTTGAAGATACCTTAGTGAAATGTGCTTGGTTCATGTAGAATGCATGTCACCCAGGCGACGTCTGCATGAGCTGACGCTTCTATATCTTTTTTGCGTAACTTGGTTGGCATTTACTTATACTAAGTCGAATTCAGTACATCTCCTTAGACAACATAAGGGTTGTGGGGCTAATATCTCCCAAGGAATATCTGGAGTTTTCCATATATTACTAAGGTAAGGTTTGAGTAGCGCTTATGATTTTTTTGTGTCCCATAGGTTTTACAGCCTGTGAAGAAATAAAATGCTAGTTGTCATGATAGTTCCTAGGGATGGTCCGCCCATGGCTAACAAATCGTGAAAGTACGTTTTCTCTCATTCCAGTAATTCAGTACAACATTGTGTGTATTTTATTTTACCAGACGAGGCTCCTCAATTATAGCATTAGGTTAATTAGATGCTTATTCTTTCGTACCCTATAACAATAACTTTAACGATGTGCAATTGTGACATCAGGCATCTTTGTTTCGTGTTATCCATAATGAATCGTATCCTTCTTGCTCAGGTTATTTATTGTCTTAATTGTCAATTATAATCTTGGCTACCTAACAATAAGGGTCGTCTCCAGGTCGGAAAATGTGGTTGCCGATCACCGAATCTTCTTCAACTCCAAGGAAATGAAGGTCGTCAACAGCCACTGGTAAGGTACCCCACAAAACAAGAATACGTACCTCCGTATGACGCTCCCCTCTTGCGGCCCAGCCACTGAAAGCTACGACATCGAATCGCAGCCAAGACGAGCCACGCCCAAGAGTCGCCCGAGATTTGTCAACGCTGACGACGACGACCGTGAAATACTCAATCTACAGTCGCATCCTGAAAGTCTTTATTGTTTTATTATTTTTATTCCTCAATTCGCTCCCTACCAGCTTCCTTTCTGCCTAATCTTTCGCTTGCGCGGCGTCGGCCTGACTGGGAAATTGTCTCGTGATTTCCAGGGGTTACTACAACATCGTAGAAGCTCACTGCGAACTCTTCTTGTGAAAACATCTCTACCCATTATTGAATAATAGCACCGCGGAGCTTATCCGCTACCCATTGAAATCATGGCTGCTGCTGTGCGCGGCACCGAGCATACCAAGTAAGCGACAAACGTCACGTTTCCTCCTGTGCACGCTCCAAAGCTGACTCGATCATCTTGCGCAGGACCGATCAAGAGCTCGCTATCAACATTAAAAAAGCTACAAATGTCGAAGAGATCTCCCCAAAGCGAAAGCATGTCCGAGCATGCATCGTCTACACATGGGACCACCGGTCCTCCGCCGCCTTCTGGTCTGGCATCAAGGTGTATGTCGTATACTTCCTCCATCATGACAACTTTCGCTAATCGACCTGACCTCAACAGCCAGCCTATCCTTGCCGACGAAGTCCAGACGTTCAAAGCCTTAATTACCATCCACAAGGTCCTTCAAGAGGGTCACCCTAGCGCTCTCAAGGAGGCAATGGCGAACCGCGCGTGGATCGATAGCTTGAACCGCGGAATGGGCGGAGGAGGCGAGGGCATGCGCGGTTATGCGCCTCTGATCCGCGAATACGTTTACTACCTTCTTGCGAAGCTCTCGTTCCACCACCAACATCCCGAGTTCAACGGAACCTTCGAGTACGAGGAGTACCTCAGCTTAAAGGCTATCAACGATCCCAACGAGGGCTATGAGACCATCAGCGATCTCATGGTGCTGCAAGATAAGATTGAGCAGTTCCAAAAGCTTATCTTCTCCCACTTCCGAAATGTTGGAAACAATGAGTGTCGCATTGCAGCCCTTGTGCCCCTCGTTCAGGAGAGTTACGGAATTTACAAGTTCATCACGAGCATGTTGCGCGCGATGCATTCAAGTCAGTGATTCATTCCCCACCCCCTTTAGGGTCTTTAGGGTTAACACATTTAAAGCAACCGGCGACGATGAGGCCCTCGCACCTCTTCGTGAACGTTACGATGCACAGCATTATCGTTTGGTCAAGTTCTACTATGAATGCTCCAACCTTCGATACCTTACCAGCCTTATCACCATTCCCAAGCTTCCACAAGATCCTCCAAACCTCTTGGCTGAAGATGACGATGCTCCCGCACTACCTGCACGGCCGAAGCAAGAGATTGAGCGAAAGCCATCCCCTGCGCCAGCACCCAAGAATGACGACCCTGACGAGATGAACGAATTCTGGAAGAGCGAGTTGGATCGTCAAAATCGAGAGTACGAAGAACAGCAACGCATTCTTGAACAACAGCAACAAGCAGCTCTCCTGGCCCAACAGCAGGCACAGCTTCAAGCGCAACGTGAGTTTGAACAGCAGCAACAACAGCTTATGGAACAGCAACAGCGAGAGCAGGAGGCGCTCATGGCGCAACAGGCTCAATGGCAGACTCAGGGACGTCTTGCCGAGCTGGAGCGAGAGAACCTTAACGCGCGTGCTCAGTACGAACGCGACCAGCTGATGCTGCAACAATACGATCAGCGAGTCAAGGCGCTCGAGGGTGAGCTGTCGCATATCCAGAACAGCCTCGGCCAGCAGATGAACAGCAAGGACGACCAGATCCGGGCTCTCCAGGAGCAAGTCAACACATGGAGGTCGAAATACGAGTCATTGGCGAAGCTCTACTCTCAGTTGCGACGCGAGCATCTTGATCTCCTTCAGAAGTTCAAGGCTGTTCAACTCAAGGCAGCCAGCGCTCAGGAGGCCATCGACCGACGAGAGAAACTTGAGCGTGAGATCAAGACCAAGAACCTCGAGTTGGCCGACATGATCCGTGAGCGTGACCGTGCTCTTCACGACAAGGATCGCGCCAGTGGTAGTAGCAAGGACGAGGTTGAGAAGCTCAGGCGCGAGCTCCGCCTGGCTCAAGACAAGGCCGATAATCTTGAGCGCAGCAAGGGCAACGAGCTTTCGACGATGCTCGCCAAGTACAACCGTGAGATGGCGGATCTTGAGGAGGCGCTGCGCAACAAGTCACGACAGCTGGAGGATGCTCAGATGAACCTCCGAGACGGTAGCTCTGACCTTGAGCAGCTTCTCCGTGACAAGGAAGAGGAGCTTGAGGTCTACAAGGCGGGCATGGATCAAACTCTCATCGAGCTCAACGAGCTCAAGATGAACCAGGGTGATACTGACCACGCTTTGGACGGTCAGATCGATGCTCTCATCATGTCCAACCTCGACAAAATCAACGACATTATCGACTCGGTTCTTCAGGCGGGTGTTGCGCGTGTGGATGATGCGCTCTACGAGCTGGATTCCAACATGCAGGCTGGTAACCAGAATGCCTCACCCTCTTACGTCCTTTCACAGATCGAGAAGGCATCAGCCAGTGCTATGGAGTTTGCTACATCCTTCAACAACTTCATCGCTGATGGACCCAATGCGACCCACGCCGACCTCATCAAGGCCATCAACGTCTTCTCCGGTGCCATCGCCGATGTGTGCAGCAACACCAAGGGTCTCACCCGTCTTGCTACAGATGATAAGAAGACCGATTCGCTCATGAACGGTACTCGGCAGCCCGCTGTCTCAGCTGTGCAGTTCCTCCGAGGGCTTCAGAGCTTCCGACTGGAAGGCATGGACCCCTTGCAGAAGACTGACGTGGTCATCAACAGCAACAACGACGTTCAGATGAACCTGCAGAAGCTCAACAAGCTGGTTGAGTCGTTTGCACCTGGCTTTGGAAAGCTCACCAACAAGAAGGGAGACTTGGGTGACCTTGTCGACCAGGAGCTGAGCAAAGCTGCAGATGCTATCGCTGCAGCAGCTGCGCGACTGGCTAAGCTCAGGAACAAGCCTCGTGATGGCTACTCGACCTATGAGCTCAAGGTGAACGATTCGATTCTAGATGCGGCGACGGCGATCACCAACGCCATTACGCAACTTATCCAGGCGGCCACAGTGACACAGCAGGAGATCGTACAGGCCGGCCGAGGATCGACGTCACGAACAGCGTTCTACAAGAAGAACAACCGATGGACTGAGGGACTCATCTCTGCTGCCAAGGCTGTGGCGTCGTCGACCAACACCCTGATTGAGACAGCAGACGGTGTAATCTCTGGACGCAACAGTCCAGAACAGCTTATCGTGGCCTCGAACGACGTGGCGGCGTCCACTGCCCAGCTCGTGGCTGCCAGCAGAGTCAAGGCAGGGTTCATGTCCAAGAGCCAAGAGAAGCTCGAGCAGGCTAGCAAGGCTGTGGGCGCAGCATGTCGAGCGCTGGTGCGCCAGGTTCAGAGCTTGATCAAGGAGCGAAGCCAAGAGGAGGACCAGGTGGACTACTCCGAACTTGGAGCGCACGAGTTTAAGGTGCGGGAGATGGAACAGCAAGTAAGTTTAGCAGACCTTAGCCTCCTTGTCAATCTGTTTGGCAACCATCTTCTCCCCTCCCCTCCCTGTCACATCACATATCATATCACATCGCATCCATCGCATCGCATACCCCTCACAGTCCAGTTCATTCCCGGGCCAGTGCGTTCGTAACGGTTACTATATCCGGAAAAGTTTATCCTAGCCCTCTCGTGTAAGATCAACGACTGACAAGCCACCAACAACCCATAGGTCGAGATCCTCCAATTGGAGAACGCTTTGGCGTCGGCTCGCCATCGTTTGGGCGAGATGCGGAAGATCTCATACCAGGAAGAGTAAGGACGCAGATTTGCGCTTGACCAAAAGGCATTCGTCGTCGTCGTCGTCTCCGGCTTCAGCCTCAATGATTTAAACCCCGACCAATCATAGCTCAGGAGTGAGACTGCGCAACTATATGAGACACACACACCAGCCCAAAACCCCTTGGATAGTTAATAAAGTTGATGGGATGGCTTGCAGGGGCTTCGGTCGATTTTCTTTTCGTATGGCATGAGGAGGAGAAGAGTCTGGGCATTCTTACTACTCTTTCTTTAGTCTTCGCGTCCCGCACAAAGACGAGACGTAGAGGCGGACTACCCGTTACAGTACTCTACCTTACCGTGGGCGGTCCGTAAAGTGTCGGAAGGGTCGTGAAGATGAGCTCATGGTCCCTACACTAGCGTCTGTTGGGCGGTGATGCGGATGGTGGTGCTGTGTTACTAGTTAGAAACAGGAGTAGCTAAGCGAAATATGTTCACTTTCCGAATTCTTGGATCTCTCAGACATGTCTTGGGTTTTTGCTTCTGTGGTTGGGGTTGAGGCTTGGTGGTTCGGGGAGCCGGACAGCGAGGCGGCGGCTGTCTGGGTTTCTGAACTACCTAGGTATCATGCACTGCGGAGTCCTCGATTTTATTCTTCCAGCGATTGCAAGTTCTGTACGCTACCATGATCCGATTTGTGTTGATTTGCTAACTGCATTCAAGCTCTCTGCGTTATCGCCAGTGTGCTTCAGTTGACACATTTTTTGTTGTTCAGCACACTACCTACCTTGGGCTTGATTGCATTTCTGTTGACATGCAACCGATTGTTGTCTTCCATCTAGCCTTTGCTTCTCTTTTTAGTGTCTGGAGGTTCAGGCGACTTCGTATAAGAGTGGCAGGGTTTGTGGTTTAACCGTTTATCCCAGCACATGTCAGGCGCCCAAGCTTACACGATCAAGGAGTTTGACGGTAAAGCAAAATATCTCTTCAAGGCTTTGAAGAACGTGACTCGCGCGGTGCATATCTATCAACTAGCCAGCTATCGACAACACACTTCAAGTATCCAGCTCCTGTCGCGCCCGTAATCATGGTAGCCTTCTTGGATGAATTTTAATACTGGACACGGCCAGGTTCCCACACTTCGACGTGTGCCAAGAGGCGATACAAACAGTGCTGTATAGCATAGCTCGATCCTTGGGCTCTGCGGGGGCTGTCGGCAACTTCAGCTCTGAACACTGGCTCTGGATCGGATACTGTCCATTTCAGCAAGGGACCAATTTTGATCGGGGGCGGGGGCCTTGGCAAGGCATGATCATCGTTCCTTGTAAATTATGGGATTCTTCCCGTTGTCACCATCTCACCATAATCCCCGACTTTTCTTTCCAGCCATCCGTAGCTACCTAGTAATAGCAGAAGATTGAAGAATTTGATGGAAACTGAAATATGTTTTTCCATTTACTGTGCTTTTTCCCTTATAGGACTTTTCGATCCTGACTTGATAAACGTGACGACATGGTTTGGCTCGCCATTTGGTACACCATTAACCAACAGTCTGGGCGCCGGCCCCGCTGTGCCTCGTTCGTTAGCCCGGTCCCTGGTTCTGTACAGTAAGTATTAATCACGACCCTTGCTACACACGGAGTACTTATCTACAAATTACTAATTAGGTACATAATCCAGGCTATTCCCGTGTTAGCACCCTTCATCAGCATAGGGCTGATAAAACTACATAAATACCTAGATAACTTAGAACGGGTCAAGTGCTTGGCTGCTTGCAGTCATCCATTAGACCCAACAGCACATATCAGCAACGCCACGCTTAACGCTTCAAAGTTTCTACCTACCGACCTATGTACTGTACCCGACAAGCAGTGTGCGCTTTCACATTTCACCTGATGACCTACCTAGTAGGAGCCTTACCCAGCGGAGTTAGCTGAACAGTTGCTTTTCTGCTATCATTTGTTGTTTCAATGACAACACCTTTCAAAGTTTATACGCTGTCGGATATGAAATTGCTGAGCGATAGTCATCAAGCATTAGAGGGGAGAATTTTTCTCGCCAGGCGTTGAAATCGGTATCGCACCTGAGAAAAATGACTGAACAAAAGGGTTCGCTCAAAGTAGGGCAGATTGGCAGGGTGTCTGACTTGTCATCCCAAGGCCCTTGTATGTTAGTGCTATCAAAGGCGTCTAGGCAAGGGTGTCCGGACTGTGTGATCTCATACTGTGATTTAACCTCTGTGTCCTTCCTTGCTGGGCATCGCCAAGCGCCTAGCAGCCAATCATTCCAGCTATCAATCACCCTGTACTATCCCACCTCAAATCCTGTTGTGGGCCATATCAAACGCAATTCCAACCTCACTAGCAAAGGTGCAGACGGCAGGAGACTAGTAAACTGTGTGTGTTGGCATCGCTATACGACCTCATAATAAAACAAATTTCCTTGACTGCGTTCCAGTCTCACGAAAATACACCCGACGATCAGGTATCACTCCAAGTAGCCTCATTTCCACCCCAGAGCTGCTTGTTTACGTCACATATAGAACTGAGCATAGTGACACAAGATCAAATACCAGAATAGTATTTCGCCGTGACATTGCTCTGCGACTTGCGATCTCTAATCATTTATCAGCATCAATATCAAGCCTTTTGCCAAGCTGAACTTACACTGCTGCTCCCCCTGGTGACCTTGCTTTAAATAAAGGTACTTGTCGACAGACCAGGCGCTAGAAATATCAATGATGCCCGTGTTGATGGAGTCATAGACGTCGAACTCAGGAACTTGAGGAAGGCTCTCGATGGGCTGGTTGAAGTTGTAGAGGGCGTTGCTCTCCATGGGCGGGTCAGCAAGAGAGATCTGAACATTCTGGAAGCCGGTAAGATTCTGCACTTCCCAAGAATGAACAAAACGGTTCTGAAAGAGATCGGCGTCGTAATCAGGACCAAAAAGATCTCGAGCGGCAAGGTTGCGGTTGTCGTGGACGGCGTTAATGAAACTGACCTTCTCGGGGGTAGTTGGGACAGGCTCGTAGAGTGGCTGGGCGTCGGAGACAGCGTCGCCAGTGGTAGCACTACCAGTAGTCATGATACCGTTCTGGCAAGCCCACATGCGCATCATCAGTGCCTGGGCGCAGTTCTCAAAGTATCCAGCAGACAGGACACCGGCGAGGAGATCAATCTCGGTGGTGGGATGTTCACTGGTTTTGAGCTTTGCCAGATTCTCAGACAAAGAGGTAGCGTTCTGATGGAAAGTCGTGTGGCCTTGTTCGTCACGAGTAGTTCGCCAACCAAAAGTTCGAATGTACTTGGCAGGCTCAATGATGTGCATCAAGGGACATGCGACGCCAAGATAAGCGGACAGGTTGACAGTCTCCTTGCCGAGCTGGTCTCGAAGGAAAGAGTAGACCTTGGCAACCAAAGCCCATTTGTTTCGGTGAGGGTCCCCGCCCCAGAGTTGGGTCAAGAAACCGGAAGCATTCTTTTGCTGGGCATCAGGGAAGAGCTTCAAGTAGTATGCTGGAGCTGGTTAATATTTCCCTTCAGCACGTGGCCATCCCTACTTACTGCGAAAGGCCATGAAGGCGTTGAGAGGGCGCTTGGCGACCGAGCCCTTGGCACCCAGAATACCATGAGGAGGGAGCTGACCTTCGTAGATGGGAGGGAAATCGTGGCCAAAGAGATTGAGAATATCCTTCAGCAGACCAGGAGAAGCGAAAGCTTCAGCAAGACGTTCGGGAGGCGTGTCCGAGATGGCTCGCATGGTTGCGACCTTGGCCTGACCGTCCAGAACCGCGACCTTCTGCTCATCCATGGCCGCGTTGATGAGAACATCCATGATAAGAGCGATAAGTGAAGAAAGAGAGATGAGTAAAGTTTCTCTGAAGTTGACGGAGAAGAAATCTCGTGGCAAGGACCAGGGAGAGAGTGTGGAATTTAAAGCGTTGGGAGTGAGAAGTTGGAGGGTAGGTTTGTTAAGTGTAGGCAGAGGAGGTGTTTAAGAAGTGAATGGTCTGGGTGTGAGAAGCAAACGGGGTGTAATTAGATTTCTTGGCAGGAACCTAATGAACAATAGCAAGGATATAGGTAGGTGGTTGGCAGTGTATAGGAGTGACAGCCATTGTTTGACAGTTATGGATACTTCTTAGCGCTATTTTACTGTAACACAGAAATCCCGTGGTCTAACAGTGCTAAGGCTGAGCTACAGCGTTTTTGCAGGAGTTCCAGTTTATAGATCTTTAACATTTGTGAAAAAGGTGGTTGTTACTTGAGTAGAGTCTTTTCATATGCTACCTAGAAGCTGGTACTATCTGCCTCTGTACACAACATAAAACTACCATAAACTCTGTGGTGATTTACCAGTTAAGACTTCCACCCAAATCCTGCTTGAAAGTCATGATCAAAAAGTCATGATCAGGCTCAGTGGGATCACTGTGCAAATGGACTGCCTGAATTGCAGTAGACATGAAAGGGAGAGTGAGGTATCCACTCGGATCTGCACGAGGCTTCTGGATCTGACAGCAAAAATATTAGTGATGAGATAGGGCGATAGATTTGCTTGCTTACTGCTGGAGTGTGGTAGAGATATTCATTATCAACATCAATAAAAGACTCGGCGGTCTAGTCATGTCAGTCTGTTGTTATAGATGAGGACAAGAAGAAGTGAACTCACAGTATCATCTGGACAGTCTTCAGCGTAGCTGAGTCCGGACTCTTGAGCTAGCCAGAGGTATTGTAGAGTTCGGTCATCTTCTGAGAGTGCGGATAGGAAGTTTGGTTGGATCTAAACTAATATTAGCGAGTTCGGCACACGAAGGTGAAGACTACTTACTGAATCCAGATAAACACGAGTAGCGGCATATTTCTCTTTAAGTTGCCGAGCAAGAAGCATAGATTTGGTGGGCAAGCTGTAGTCGATTTCAGTGCAGGGAAGACGGCTCGGATCGGTGGAGAAGGTAGGTTGCTCGATGTTCCTGATATAGTTGTTCCATGGAGAACCAGGCAACTTGCGATAGGGATGCCAGTCAGGGACAGAGCGCCAGTTTTCTTGTGAGTAGACCTTGACGAGGAGCTTTTTCCCTCCGCGGGAGATTCGCACATGCTCATGAGACACTCCGTACTCGAAAGCTGGGGGGGCCACCAGGGTCTCGTCGTCATTGTAAACGTTGCCGGAGACGGATACAAAAACCTTCAGAAAGAGCTCCCGAGCTTGAGAGACCGGCATACGAGCGAGATGATTGAAAGGGAATGTCTCGATGTGCGGAACGATGGTGTAGGCAGCATATAATACCGCGATGGCAGCCTTAGAAATTAGAGAGGCAGCCTGAAGTTTAGGGTCTTTGGGGTGAGTCCAGTCCTCAAGGACCCGAAGGATTGTCATAAAGCCCAGATTAGCAAGAGGATGACTGTGGCGGTAGCCTCCGATCCAGCGACGAGGCAGATGTGGTCCCCGACGGGAGTAGAGGACTGCGGCAGCCTGAATATACCACTTTATAAGGGCGGCGTCCACAGCGTTGATTGGGCTACCAGGCTTATTTCCGGGGCCAAGTAGTCTGATATGTGAAGATCGGATCTTCTCAACAACTTCATTGTCAATGGAAAGGTCAAGCAAGATTTGCTTGATCACGATGTCCACAGAACGCACGATGTCTAACGAAGTCAGCTTGCCACCGGCGATTCATATGTTGTGACAATTACCTCGTGGAGAAAATTCCTCACCCTCTTTGGGTAATTTGATCTTTCTCAGAACCAAGCTGATGGTCTTAGAATATAGCTCATTGAGAGCCTTCTCGGGCTTGTAGATAATACTCTTGTCCTCCCATAAAGGGCTGAAGCTGAACGAGCTATCCATGGTTGGCAACTTGATGATGATGAGAAGGCAGGGTTGGTAGCGAGGGAACAGAAATTAAAAGAGCTACACAAGCCTGAACAAGATGGAAATGTTATCACTGTCACCGGCTGGCAGTGAGTCAGTGACAGTTCAGCAGCTTGTTTGCACTTTGTTGTGACGTAACAAGCAAATGAATCACCTTCCGGACTCGTTTATGTTCATACTACAATAGGATGCTTGTACTACAATAGGAAGCGACTGGCTCATTACGTATCTATTGCTTTTGCATTGTTCTTTTGCTCCAGTTTCACCGATTCACTTAGGAGTTGACATCCTCTTTACTTATTTCTCCCTCTCACACAACACAAAACACTCATCTCTATCCATCAAAACTTCACCATCACTGCATCTACGATTACCAATTCACCAAAATGCCAGAAGGCCCATCGAATGGCCTGATCGAGGGCCCAATGGGGGTTCGCATGCCCCCAGAAGCTGAAGTTCCCTTGACTTTTGTCTACAGCAGGGCACAGGCCGACATTCATATTTTTGTCCCAGAGAACGCCTCGCTGAGGTTTACGAATTATGTTGCAGACAACTTTAGGTAAGTGATCAGCTATTCTACAGAAGCATCAACTCATTGTTGTAGTCGTCGCGTCCAACAACCAGTGAGAGTCTTTCACGACAAGGAACGGGGAAAGTACCGCCTTTGCCCAATCCCCGAAGAGAGTTGTCCCGACACCTCGAGCTACGGAAGATTTTGTTTTACTCGCGGTATGTACATCTAAACACTATCGACTGATACCATGCTAATGCCTGTAAAGACCAATCTGCTCCCGTGAAGGTTACCGATGAAGATCAAACGGTGGGTGAGAACGGACGCCGAATCCCACGTCCCAGAAACTGCTGGCTGCTTTATCGACAAGCAAAGTCACAGGAGATTACGACCCGAAATGAGGGAATTACGGCATCTGAACTTTGTAAGTAGACCCTCGTGAAAGCATGGACAGCCCTGACCTTTATTGTAGCAAGCATCATTGGCCGCATGTGGGATGAAGAGACTCCTGAGACTCAGGCATACTGGCACCGCTTGGCTGACCAGGAAGAGCACAACCACAGCCGCCGTTATCCTGGGTACAAATACTCTCCAACAAAGGAGTCTGGACAAGAGATCGTCTGAAATGCTCGACCTCACTGAGGTTGAACTCCTTCTTGTTTCCAAATGGGTTTGTCATATTCGAGAGACACCAAGACCTCGCCATTGCAAGTAGGCATGGGATTCGGAGAGAACATTTCATCATTCTTTAGCATTGGCATATCGCAATGTTTTCTGACTTTCAAGTACTCCTGTCGGAGGGCAACATCAACGACGGTAGCACGGACTGCGGCTCACTTGCTCTGTTTATTACTGCACTGGATTATGGTACACACTTTGTCGCTGGGATTACTTACTGGCTAGTTAGATAGGTAGCCATCGTTAGCAGCGGATCCTATTGCCCTTAGCTGGAAAACACAATCGAGGTCTAAACAAGCACGTTCTATTATAACTGGTTGGCTTAACTACTTGTATATACAGTATCCTGACCAAGACACCTTTTCTCTTCGTAGATCTCACCTCACGAGCCACTCCAATCACTGCTCCAAATGAACGTACCACAACGCCACTCCGAGTTCTTCTCCTTCTCTCCTGATGGCCCCAGTGGACGTGGGCAAATGTAGAACGATCGACCTGTCATCAAAATAAGATTAGCTTTCAGAGTTTGACTTTGCATCGACAAGCGACGTTACTGCCGCGGCGTTGCGCAACGTGAGCGCCACCGCATGCAAGTACGTTGGGTCAGCTGCCGTTGTATAACGTACCGCAGTTGATTCCAGGTTTTTTGGTAGTGAAGCTGATGCAGGGTTCGTCGTGCTCGCATTTTGGTGCGACCCTCTTGCCCAGCAGCTTGGACCATGACTCCTTGGCTTCGATTGGGTCGAACACTCTTTCGGGGGAATCGGGATCCTTGCCGCGCAAAGGGAAATTTGGTGATGCCTTTTCTGGGAGTGCTTGCGGGGCATTCGATAGTCGCTGCGAACTTGTTGTTGGTGTTGTCGGTTTCTTTGTTGGAAATGGTGTAGAACCTGCCGCCACGCGCTCAGGCCTACCCTCTTGAGCCGCTGGCGTCTTCGGCTTGAAGAATCCTTGTAATGTTCGCTGACCCTGCGCCACTTTGCTTTTGGTGTCGTTGGCGCTTGTCAAGGACTTCGTCTTCTTAAACGGCCGGTTGGTCGTATCGGTAGCCGTTCCGGGTCTCTTGGAGATAGTCTGAGATGCTGACTGCTTCGGTAAGTTGATGGTCTCGCCCAGTTTCGGTGTGGAGGTGGCACTGGTCTGTGACGCTTGAGCTTCGTCCAATTTGTCTGATGACCTTGGAGTATTGCTGCTATTTCCGTTGTTCAGGGGTTCTGTGGGTGCGTTTGTGTTTGTAGACTCTCGCGGAGGGGCGGCTGGGGTGGCTTTCTTTGTGAACATGTCGCGAATGTTCCGCCGTCCGTCGAACTCAGGTATAAGCTTCGCAGACAAAGGAAGAAGATCCTTCTGGTTCCAATCTCGAAGACGCTTGTTCTTCTGAAACATACCAGGAGGGTTCATCATCTCTAGCAACCAGCGCTCCTCACCGCCTACCATCACTTTATCAGAGAAGGTTGCAAAGACTGGACAATGATCGGACCCCATCAATCCCTCTTGAATGTTTGAGAAGGTGAACCAGCTCTTGATGCCATCACTGCACAAGACATAGTCGATCCGGCTGCCGTTGTTCGCAGGTCGCGTGTTTCGTTTGGTATCCCAACAGGTGTTCATGCCGACTCGCTCAGGGTGATAGCAGCGACACAGATCCCAAAGAACAGGCGTTTCACGGCCTTGGTCCCTCTCACCTAACACAGTTCCTTCAAAGATAAGCTGATTGAAAATACGCCGCGCAGGAAGATTCATCCATTCGACAATATCCATACCTCCCTTGCGTAGTGTCTCTGAAACATTGGTTGAGTCAATCTCAGAGCGAACGACGTTCAAATCGCCTGTGAGTATGACTTGTTTCCCTGCAGCGACCAAGTTTCGTATTCTTATATCGAGCGCTTGGAAAAAGCCGATGCGAAAGTCATCTCGACTTTCATCACGGTTGGCAGGACTATAGACTCCAATGAGCACGAAGCCTGGAAACTCAAGAATAACGCAGCGGCCTTCAGAGTCAAGAGTTGCTTCATCGACGATACCATCGAGTTGGCCCGGTCGGGGATAGCCGCCAATCTGTTGGTCTTCAGGGAGGTCGCGGTATCTTGTTGTAGACTTTGGTGGTGTCAAGATACCAGTGATACCTTCTTCGGCTCGAATTGGAGCGCAAGTTGCGTTGCGTGTGTAGATGGCAACTCCAGAGTATCCTAATGAAATGTTAGAAGTTATCTTTAAACAAAGGGGCAAGAGGATGCTGTACCTTTCTTGTGCTTGGGCAAGCTAAAGTAAACATCCCACCCGGGGACGAGAACCATGTCATCTTGGAGATCCTTTTGTTGAATCTTGGCCTCTTGCATAACAACAATGTCTGCTTCAAGGATCTCGAACATAGCCTGAGGAGGTGTGAGTAAGCAAGTGAGTTGTAGGATGTGAGATGAAGAAGCGCACTTGAAAGGTTCTCTTTTCTCTCCAAGGTTGATAACCAAAAGGGTTCCTGAGATGGCAAATAATTAGGATGAATTTAGAGTTGTGGATGCGTGATTCAGTACCTGATGCCATTGACTGCAAAAGATGTTAGTGATAAGTCTAAGAGAGAAGCAGCTGAACTCACCGTTCCAGGTGGTAAGCCGAAACGCCATGTTTGCGGATTAAGAGTTTTGCGTTTATAAGGATCAAAAGTTTTCAAAGAGGCTAGAACTAAATCTCGCCGAGTTCTCACGTCTCATCTCGTGATGTTGACGATCGGAAGGTCATGAGTTAAAGGGTGAATGAACTTGGCAATATAATGTGATGCAGCCCGAATTGATGATTTCGAAGGAGTCAAAGAGTGATAAGAAGACCTATGGGGGCGCCAAAAAGAAAACTAAAAGTTTAGACGTCGTAAATATGAAGTTGTGGCCGTTTACAATAGAAACGCTCGATTGTAAGAGGTCGCGATCTCTATAATGACGAAGAGCCCCACCGCGTGGTGTTGCGTTTCCATTTCGCGGGAGCTGCACGAGGTCACGTGCACTTGGTCATCGACTGGGGAAATTGGTACCTTATAATTGAGGCAACTTTCATTGGCGGTTCTAACCGAGCTCGTCCAAGAATGACCTGATCACAAACTTGACTTGGCTTTAGACTCATCAACAGCCAGAGCGAACAACAACGTCCACAATGTCCGCCGCCCGATTCACCCGCGCTGCTACGCGCGCCTCTGCGCAGCTTCGCGCTCCCCTCCAGCGCCGCTTTGCCAGCACCCAGAACGAGTTCATCAAGGAGCGTCAGCACATCAAGGAGCACGCTGCTGGTACCACTGGTGAGTCGACTCACGACGACGCATAATTGGGTCAATTGGAGGCATTGGATGTTCTTACTGACAATGAACAGAGCTCTGGAAGAAGATCTCCCTCTAGTACGTCCGAACCCGAATCCGAACCTTTGAGCGAATTTACCAACCCGGCATCGAATCCGGGGTACCGGAAGCTGGAGACGATGAGGCTTTGGTTATATGCTGGAATAGCAATGGCTAACAAGATCGAAGCGGTGTCGCCCCCTGCCTTATCGCCGCCGCTGCCAACGCCTACTGGCTTTGGAACGAGCATTGGGACCACTGGAGCCACATGCCTCCTCTGGAGGAGCGCACCGAGTACCCTTACCAGAACATCCGCTCCAAGAACTACCAGTGGGGTGACGGAGACAAGGTGAGTTTGGAATGGAAATACTGGTTCAATGGCACGTTACTAACATGTTGCAGACTCTCTTGTAAGTTGTGACATCATTCCGAAAGAAGAGCTCCAAATAGCTTCACGAAGCTTTGACATCGGCTCTCACGCCATTGAGCTTCAAGCCCTCCTGGCCCTACGACTATTAGGGGCTATTTGCTAACTATTTACAGCTGGAACTCTGAGGTCAACTACCACAACAAGGACAAGGTCGCCTAAGTATGATCTGTCGACAGCTCATACGTTGGACAATTGCTGGATTACTCCGTCACAGACTACTCCTTCTGGAGATACCTCGTACATGTTCCCTAGACTCGAATTGACTGATTGTTGAAATTCTGAAATTTGAGTTTGTAGTATGCTGAGTGATGTGAAACTAGATGTGTCGTGTGTGCACATGAGCTGAGCTACATCTCTGTCATCAAGGCTTTCCTGCCCCCCCTCTGGAAACCTTTAAGTCTTGCTGACCTTTTTCTTTGTCATGCTCTGGTCTTGAAATTTCTTATGTGGCTTGTAGTTCTCAATTTTAAATTTCTTTCAATAATCATCTAGGTTCTGTTCAAACTTCAACTCGCATCGTTACTCTTGCCAGAAAGCTGCAAAATACTTGACATTGTATTCTCATACCGGCTACAAAGAAAAATGTACTAGAATTGGGCCGATATGATAAAATTTATAGTTGATTATCCTTGGCGATCATATTCTGTCTGCACTTTGACGTCGTGATGCTTCCCCACCAGATGAGATTGTGTCATCCCACTTTAGCAGCTTTTGGCCGGAGTTTCCCGAGGAAATCCCGGCCAAACAACAAACACCAGCAACGACACTATAACTAGACGCGCCAACCAAAGGGGATATTGCTATTGATGATTTTTTTCAATGAGACTTCGTTGGTCCAGATGAGAAGGAAACAAGATCATTAAGGTATCTTTCTAGGCCATCTCTGATCAATAGGTAGCGCATCAAATTGTTAACGTCCAGGCAGGCGCGTCCTGGTGCCAAGTTGAAGGGCAATTGCACTTACAGTTGAACCTCTTCTGTCCGACCTTACTTCACTTAATTTCATCTTCCTACAACATAAACTCAAAACTCATGAGATCAGTGCCCGACTGAAGATGGCTCGATATCTCAACCCGGCCAAAATTGGCCTCCTCGCTCTGGTAGAGCTCTACGTTGAAGGAGCTGTCCCAAGTGATGCCATTCTCCCTGTGCTCTCTTTCATCACTTCTCATCTCATGGACCATACCCCCTCAAAAGCATCTGCCGATCAGGCCGAAAGATGGAGCAAAGCAGAGAAAACCGTGGGTCTCGTCATAAGCATCAAGGATTTTGAGAAGCTACTTGGAAGCTACCCCTTTCTGATGGGCACGCCGGGGCGAAGGCTGTGGGACCAGTTCCTTGGAAAGCTATGGGACATCAACTCACTGGACGCGCTGCACAACTTCTTCGACAACCTATCCGGACTATTAGCCAAGACCAAAGAGGAGCGGAAAAGACTCGCCGAGTTGGGACAGCCAGTTGAAGAAGACGAAGGCATCAAGCTCTCAGCAAATTCCCCCTTTGGGGCATTTGTACGCAGAGCACGACTCGAGTACCAACGGCTACGGTTTCACGACTGTACAGAACTTTGGAAACACTTTGTGCGTTACCGGCAACCAACCGCCCCTTATTTGAAGCGCAAGATTCCGGGTTTCGGACGATTGAGTTTCGATAATGTTCTCCTCATGGGCGAGCAAGAAGATTGGGATCATCAGAGTGTTATGGATTTGGCTTCTGTTGCGTACGGCGATATGCTCACAGGAGACCAAAGTGGCTCGCTCCCTGTGAGCACAGATGACATTGAGAGTCTCTTGGAATTTCAGATCGAGCAAATGCAGAGTAAGTGGTTCTCAGCCATTCAAGATCGACTGCTAATGAGACAGAATTTGGTAACAGAATACCGCTTGAGATCAGCCATCAGTTCCACGATCTACTCAACGACAGTTACCTTATCCCTAGTCTTACACATTATCTCAAGTATGTAGACTCGTATTAGACCTTTATACGTTTGGAAGCTGATATCATACAGATTTCTTGACTCGTGGAGAGCTGGAGACTATCCCACTGCATTCGATTATCTTCACCGGTATTTCGACTATACCATGCAGAACAGAGACCGACTATTTTACCAGTATGCACTTATGAACCTAGCTGTTCTACAAGCCGACTTTGGCTGTTATAAAGAAGCAGTAGCAGCCATGCTCGAGACCGTATCGACAGCGAGAGAGAACCGGGACATGACCTGCCTCAACTTCGCCTTGAACTGGCTCTTCCACTTTGGCCGCGCACATCCTGATCTTGTTCAAAATCTGGAATCTAACAGCATGCTTGGGACAGGCAAAGAAAGTCTGGCATTTCTCCGAGTGAAAGCTAAGGAGACGGGCATGTGGACTCTATGGAGTTCCGTCCTGCTCAGCGAAGCGAAACTTGGACTGCTCAATGGCGATAGCGTGGCCACGTCTTTTGAGTCCATAGTCCGAAGTTCGCACATAATTGTCGAAAGGAACATGAAGAACATGTTTGGCTCGTACCTTTCTCTTACCTCAGCATTATGGGACAGACTTGGACTCTCGACGCTTTCGTCGGCGACTTGCGAAATCTTTTTGAAATGTCATGCCCGGAATGCCATCTTTGATGATGAGCTGAAGCTCACTTGCCGACTCGCCCTCCTACTTGCTTCACGCGGCAAATATAATGAAGCATTGACCCAGCTGGAAGCATTGGAAGAGAATTCGCTGAGGTCTTGGAAGCCCAGTCAATACTGGCACAAGTATCGTGGTGTCATTAAGCTGAAGAAGGATTTACACCATAATAACTTGGAAGGGGCCGAGCGGCTGCTATCCCAGATCCTACAATCCAAGATGGATGACCTCGAGCCTGATATGGCGTTCCTTGTGGATACTCTACATATTGACTATCTGACTCGCCGTGGAGACCTTCAAGCAGCTTTTGCCAAGGTTGATAGCATGATGTCACAACTACAGGATGAGAAGAAGGACGTTGTTCTTCGAGTCAAACTCCTACTCCTGAAGGCGTCCCTTCTTGACAAATGCGGTCGGCCACAGAGGGGATTCACGACAGCCATGCAAGCAGCAAGCATATCGTGGGGAGCTCGTCTTATTCCCTGCTTGTGGCAAGCAATCGGGTCTGTGTCGAATATTCTTATCTCTTTGGCAGAGTTTGAAGCTGCGTCGCAACTTCTGTTGGCTGTTATACCTCGCTCGCTGGAGTGCGAGACTGCAAGTCTGGCAGCTCAGCTCTACAGCTATCTCGCCGATGCCAACATGGGGCTTGCTGGCAAATGCGAACCGAAGTCATCAAAGAGGGCAGAATATATGACAAAAGCTCTCGCAGCTGTGCAAAAATCCTTTGACCACTACTCCAACATTGAAGATATCAGTATGCAATGCCAAATGATGGCAAAGAAAGCCATGATCATGAAGCTGACTGGTGATCTGGTTCTGGCAGCAGATTATGCCGCTGCGTACGTATCACTACGGAAGACTGCTGAATCCCTCAGCCTTGGAGGGTAACGATTGATGATGGTGATGATGAATACATGAGGATCCAAGGAATTAATGGATGGAAGCTCATTATACCTTTATTTGTAAAAATAATGGCAAAGCATCAGCCAAAGGTCTGGGTACTCTTACCCAAGGGCGCCAGAATTTATGAATACATACGCAATGATACCATGTCTCATCCATAACCATATAGTGGCTCCATTTTCACCATCGCACTTTTTCGCCTTTCTTGTTCCTTAGCTGACCTCCATCTGGAGTCTTTTCGACCTGAGGCTCCTCTGCGACCTCCGCCTCACTCGCGTCGTTGGTAGCCCAAACCTTTTCAATACATAGCTCAAACGGACCATCGACTCGATCTGTTAGTCCTACACCAACAGTTAAGACCTTCTGTCGCAGCATCTCAGTCTGAGGTTCCACCACAAAACCATGGTTCGTCCTGACAAAATCGTTCCATTTTATTAATACCGTTTCCCATTGACCTGGTCGCTTTGGGAACAATCGGTGTTGGTGCAGATCTGAAGGCTCAACACTTTCAGTCTGTAGGTTGACGAAGTAACTGCGACCATCCGACTTGACGCGCATGGCCAGATAGATGTATGGATCAATATCCCACATGGAGCGGCCAAATGCGGTGGGCCTTTGGTCCGGAGATCGGAAGCCAGCGAAGCCTGTTCGTTGGATGTTGGGACGGTCGTCAGGCAGGCGAGTAGAGATGCTGCCGTGAAAACGGGCATAGGCTGAGGGTATCTTGGGGTCGTTGCTGGGGGTATCAGACTTTTGGAAGTCGAAGTTACTCTCTGAGAAACCACCAATCGTCTTATCTGTCATGACTATGCAATCGCGGACATTGTCGGGTGTGTTGAAATTGTACAGAGGCTTGGGTTCTATGGCGCCTTTGATGGCCTCGAAGCTCACAGCTGCGACTGTCAGCTCCCATACATAGCAGATACCAATCAGAGCCTACCTATTTGTGTGCGGCGCCTAAGCTCATCCATACTTCGGCCGAAGAAGCTTCTTGAGAGGAGGGTTGCTGTGGCCCTCATGATGGGCAATTTTGATGTTTAATTATGATGTTGATTTGAAGCTATCGCAAGCTTTTCCGTGGAGCCCAATCGGCTCACCTGGGTTCAAATAACATGAGATTTGGATGGAGGAGCAGTCTAAAGACTAGAACTGAGCCTTTAGTCGCGACCAAGGCTATCGAGCTATGGTGTTGCTGTAGAGTTGCGGCTCTGCATCCAAGGACGTCTATAGATTGACACATGCTTGGCCTGTGTAAAATTGACTCTTTTTGGTGAGGAGATCCCCCACATTTGCACCACCCTCTGGCGCATCGGTGAGCGGGGCAAATTTGATCCGTCATCAGCCCAGAACCCAAGAAATTCTTCAACGGCAGTACACGAAGTTAGCCGAAGCAGTTTGATAGAGCTCGATAATGACCCTGCGACGCGGGTAACCACTGGGTGTCCGATTCATTCAACCTTTCCTACGTCTCGATTCTCTCGGTTCAGCAATTTCGAAAAGGGTTCGATAATGTCTTCTTCGGCAATGGCGCTGCGCCCGGCCATTCTGCGCCAAAGCGTTCTCGGAGCGGCGAGGGTACAATGTCGATATATGTCGATGCCTTCCAAGGGGAAGATGGTGCGGGAGATGCAAAAGGCGGCTTATAAGGATGCAAAGAAAACAGATACTCAATCTATGTCGGCGATTCAGAAGAAGGCCAATGACGAGTATTTCAAGTCTGGAGGTGGTCCTTTGTTTCCTGGTGAGTGAACTTCTTATATGCGCCAATTGAGGCCCCAGAGAGTACAATTGCCAAGTCAAGCAATAACTAACATCGTAAAAGGCACATTTGTCTCTCTACCCATCTCTCGATATCCCACCGGTGTCTCCAACTTCCTCAGCTACTCATGGTATCGACTCCGCCAGTGGGGTTTTGAGTACTTCTCCCTCCTCCAAATGAAACTCAAGTCCATGCCCAACTTCACAACCCGACCCAAGTGGAAGATCAGACGAGGCAAGATTGCACCCACAGCGAAGAATATGTACATGGAAATGCTTGGGGCTTTTGCTGCCGGTGATAAGGCTGCTATCAACGAGCTATGTCTGGGCCAGTTCGGAAAGAAGCTCGTTGCTGCTATCGATCGTCGAAACCCTGCTGAGGTTGTTACATTCGAGCTTGTCAAGCTTAACAAGACGATGGTGTATCCTCGTGTGATGGCGCACCAGGTTCACAATATCAACCCCCATGATAAGGATAATAGTACAGAACAGGCCGTCGTTGCGATCGCCTCAACACAACGAGTATCAAAACTCAAGAAGGCCACCGGCGAAGTCATTACAGGAAGCACGAAAGTGCAGGACAAGCTGGAGTACGTGGTTCTCGCTCGTCAGGTCAGCGAGAAGACCTTCCAGTCTGATAAGTGGCGCATATGGGGAACCATCTCTCCAACAACGCTAGAGTCGTTCAAAGAGGAGCAGGATTGGATTAATAGAGAACAGGCTAAGCGAGCTGGATGGGATGGACCTTTGAAATAAAAAAGGTTGAATTGTATGGATAAGAAACGTGATGTAAACACTCATGATGGAGGACAAGGAAATGTGTAAAATGAGAGTGGATATTGTACGATGAGCATGTCTGTACTGTATTATAAAATAGCTTAGCATTGAGGCCGGCGAACGGACGTTTATCAAGTACTTCTCCAATTCAATCCTGAATAATCTTTTTAGATCTAACACGTTGACACAACGATGTAGAGTGTGACAATATCTCCTGATGAGGATGGCGAATGCTATCTTGGGATCATACAAGAGAAAACGTTTCCTGAACAAAAATAAGATTCTTATCACCTTAGGTAAAATGACATCTAATTTTATCCATATCTCTTCAAAGTTGAGGTAAACTTATATAACCTTGGGCAAGTCTGAATATTGGTATAAGTTAAGGGTATACATTTGTGTGATAGCTACACACCATGTGCGTTGGAGTTCATGTTAGTCCTGGTGGCTTGGAAGCCATGAACTCAAATCAACGTCAAAGCACGAGCCGAGAGGAATATTCATGTAGTAACGAGTTCATATATAAAGCTTCAATCAAGAATACCTATATAGAGTAATTGATTTGTTCAAATTAAATAACTTTTGCCACCCAACCACGGGACCAAACACCCAGCCATATCCTCCAGCATCTTGCTAAATATTGTTGATGAAACAGAATCCAACGGCATCTGTTCAAAGTTCTTTAAAAGAACTTGCCAGCAGTTGAAGAAACAAGGTTCTCCGAGGGAACATCCTCCTCCGTGCTTGAAGGTCGAAGGTCCACGGGACGGTCCAAAGCATCAAAACGATGACCTCGAATTTTAGCGTGGATATACTGGACAGTAATGCGGAGGACAAGAGCACCACAACCCCAGAGAAGACTGCCGACAGGAGCAGCTACGAAAGCGCCAAAGACGCTCCAGTCGTTGGCATAGAGGCCACTCTGCAGAAGGAGAAGATCACCAGCCTCCTGGGCATTGCCATAGTAGATACAACCGAAGATGAAGACGGTGAGAATGCCGCCCAGACCACCGACGACAACCTCGAAGCCGCGCCACCAGTAGAACTTGTCTACGAGACCGATGACAAGGACGGGGATAGTGGCGGCGGAGATGAGATCAGTGATGAGCCAGATCTGAAGAACAGAAGGAGCCTTGAGCGCGATAGCAATGACGGGGATGATGATGAGGACGACAACGGCACGGATGTACCAGATGTTAAGCCTGTTGCGGAAGAGATCGTTGGAACCAGATGAAACCATAGCGGACTGAAGACTGTCAAAAGCGGCTGTGCTCATGGTCACGACCATGACGAGGACAATACCAATAACCCAAGTGGGAAGAGTCTCAAGCAGAATGAAGAACGCCACAGAGCCAGAGCCAGCAGTATCGTCAAGAGACAAGGCGCCGGACCAAACAGCGATGAGACCGGTGGAACCGACGAGTGTGAGGATACATAAGATGACAATGGTGGCGATGGTGGTACCTATTCGAAGATCCTTATCCGTCTTGGAAGCAAAGGTTCGCAGCCAGAATGATGAGAGGAAGAAATCGTTGGTCAAGACAGCGATAGGCAGGATGTACAGGAGCTGCCAGCCGAGGAGGTTTGACTTGGTCAGACCAGACTCATCGATAAGAGGACGCTGGATCTCAGTCTTAGCGCCAATGGTGATGGCAGCAATGATGACAAGACCAATGACCATAGCTCCCTGAACGACATCGGTAATGAAAGAGATTCTGAATCCACCGAGAGCTGTATAATATTAGATTAGATACTTAGACCGCAACGAGGGGAACTGACAAGTATAAATCGTAGTGACAACACACTGAACAATCATGACCGGCAGTGGCTTCAGGCCAGTTAAGGCTTGCACGACCTGCCCTATAGCCGATAGCTCACCAACCATGTACAAGAACAAGGTGACGAGGGACATAAAACTCAGATACAGCATGGTGATAACGCCATATCGCTGACGAGTCCACTCAGTAAGGACAAAACCCTCAGGACATCGCTTTCGGATGATAGGGCCAAGGTATCCAAAGATGAGCATGGGCAGCGACGACGCAAGTGCGTAAACGAGCATGCCCTGCACACCAGAAATGGTGGCCAACTCAGGATACGAGAAGAGGATGCCAGAACCGAGAGCTATAAGAGTCAGTCGTCATTCCAACGTTGACGGGGGCAAGGGATGGATTTGGAGCGGCAACACTTTTCCCACGCAAGCATTAACTTGATCGAGTATTTACGGTACAATCTCAGCTTCGTCGTCGCACGCCAGTATCTCCTCAGAGAAAGCACGGCGCATATGCTGTGCTCTGAGGTTGGATCCAGGCGGTACGTCAACTCAGCGCCCGTAGTGAGCCACATCCTCTCCCCCCAGCCTCCCGAGATTGCCTCTCTGGAGCAGGTAGTTCGAGTAGCCCAGCCCAGACAAGTCAAGTTAACTTGAACTCATCTGAGCTGGAGGTGTTAGTAGCAACAGAATCTGAGAGCAACTCGGAGAGGTAGGGGAAGAGAAGGAAGATCTTCTTTAAATGTACGAACCTGTTCGTTCATCTGTTTGACTGGTATACTCGACCGAGAATTGAAGTGTAAGGTTGGAGCTCTGTTGAGATCTCACAGCCGTATGTGTTCTTCGTTTTTGCTGACATGTTGTTTGCTACCGCTCCGGAGTGTAGTAGCAAGAGCTCTCCTGGCTCTACTCACCGGAGGCGATGAAGTTGAGGGCCAGAGGGAAGGCTATTTTGATGGTCAGCCAATGGTCTTTGGTGTTTAAAGTAAAGATGAGGCTTGAGCTATTTCTGAGTTGTAGTTTTCTCAACTCTTCTCTCACCAGCATCTCATAATTGGGGAATTCTAACCCGTCTGAGTTCCGTTTCCTGAGAGGAAATCGGCCTTTGACTGGTTTCTCATCTTCCAAGCAATACCAGTTCCCATTATCCTGTTTTGGTGGTCAGCTTCACTTTCTGGTGGCAATATCAGCGAAATCAAGACCACGAACAGAAAAGCGCCATAAGTAACGTAGATAACGGCGTTTGACGCCGCGAACGATGGAAAGCCCATTGCAACAGAATAAATTGGCACTGTTACACGATTTGTGTTGTCTCTCGAATGGAAATTGTCAATTTGACTAATGATGAAGGAAGAAAGAGAGAGAAAAATTCAATTTGAAGGGAATAAAAGTCGCTCCTTGTACGGGACGATTAGTTAACTAGCGGCGTCTACACCCAATTCAGTAACGTTTTATCGCCAAATTGACTACAAGAAGGAAGTTCCAGGCCCCAAATGCTTGTCTCTTATTCTACCGAGACAGAGGCGAGTGGGGGTCACATCGTTCTTAGACCACTATAAACCGCCTGATGCGATTGACTACTTAGACCCACGATCAACGATCGGCCGACAATTATTTACTTGAGGAATATCATATCATATCATGTCGTAACTTTCGGCCCTTTTTGTTTGCCTCAGTCATATCGTCATATCATCATCATTCATTCACAATTGATTGCACAGAGAAAGAGAACAAGTTTTTGGTGGGACAAGTCCCTTTGGTAGGATTTCTCCCTTTGTATATTCTTTTGTGCTTTTCTGGGGGGCATATGGCGAACTTGGAAACGATGCAAATAAATTCTTACATAGACTAAAACTACAAAGACGTTCCTCCTCTCCGATCTGACCTGGTCCCGAATTCAAAGCCAGTCTTACCAACCCATCCTGTAGTGTGCTGTGTTTAAGATCTGTTCTGTCTAAGGGCGTCTGAACCGAAGCGATTCGATATCTTGTAATTCTGTCGTCTGGGTGGTGCTGGGGGGATGCATGCCTTGCATGCGACTGTTGAGATGAAAGAAAACTTTTGGGTATCAAGAAAAAGATGTCGGCAGGGAGTGGTTGACGATCCAGGCTTTTCGGCCAAGCTGAAAGATGCGCAAATACGCCGCGGAAGCACTTGCAAATAAAAACGATCGAAGAAAGAAGATGTTAGCAATTGTCATACAGGTGGTCAAAAAAAATAGTAGCCGAATAGTGTCATATGTCGGCGAGAAGAGATCAAAAGCTGGGAAACAATCAGAGGACTCTATGAGTCTACTCATTCGCATAGCGATCATAACGCCCCGCCTCAGCACGCTGGCGTTGTTGGTGGTCAGTTTCGAACTGACCACGAGGCACAGGACCACAACTCTGATAGCCCTGGGATTGCCCTGGGCGAGGATAGGCATATGAGGCAAAGCGGCGACCTTGGTACTGAGATCGGCCGGTGTTCTGAGGCATAGATAGCCGAGCATCCTGGGATATTGGGACAGGCTCACGATACTGGGGGGACTGAGCTTGATACCCGGGGGCCTGGGGCTGGGTATGGAA
>JAALXK010000358.1:0-70431 GCA_012977745.1 Fusarium anguioides | reverse complement strand
TTTAAAAAGCGGAATAAGCAACCTTAAAGATATCTTATACTACTTAAAGAGATACTTTAAATCTAGTAGAACCAAGATATGGATCCATTTCTTATCTGCCAGTATGTAGATAATTAAGCCATAAGTCATCTAGTCGTCTCGATAACTACTAGGTAGGCAAATTATGTTTCACCTGTGTATAATTTAGCTGGGCATGGGTGCCAATACAAAAGTCAAATTCTTATGTACCTTACCAAATAAACAATGTGTATAAACACCAGTCGTTCATTATTGCTCTATGGTTTCAATTGCGTGGTAGCGATCGAGTCGAAGATACCTAACTTTCCAAACCTTGACTACCTAAGGTAGGCAAACTGACAGCTGGAAGTGGCCTCATCAAACAGTACCTACTAACCTAACCTACTTGCCTTATAGGTAGGTCGGTACTACCTGTAACATGGAAGTCATGTCAATGAATAGCGAGACTGCAAGAATGGTTTTCCACTTGCTTGTTTCCAGGCCCCATTATATTCAATCTCATGATTTTATACAAGATACCTAGGTAGGTAGGGAGGTAGGTAATCCGCTCAACTCCTCGAATCAACATCATCAACTCAATATCAAGCCATGTCTGCTCGTTTTGTACGACATCGTAGCTAACCTGACCCTCCATTATCACC
Source organism: Fusarium anguioides (assembly GCA_012977745.1). Taxonomy (NCBI): domain Eukaryota; kingdom Fungi; phylum Ascomycota; class Sordariomycetes; order Hypocreales; family Nectriaceae; genus Fusarium; species Fusarium anguioides. The sequence goes on along the minus strand of JAALXK010000358.1, from coordinate 69,772 downwards.
GGCTTGCTGCATCACAATCATTGCGACCCGTGTACAGCCTCCCCTGTCCCAATCTTATATTTGAGAAGCCCAGTGATTGATTCTCTCAGTGCAAAGCCCCTGTCAACGTTCCCGAAACCAGGGACGAGTCCTACCGGTTCAAGAAATCGAGAAATACGCCCCAACTGCAGTTTCAAGGTCACTCTTCTTGTCAAGCCCGCTGTGCTGGCATAAACATCCTAAAATAGTATCTGCGGAGGTTTGGCTGCATCACCCAATCCCGGAGACCCCTGGACTGGAAGGGCCGATGCACTAGGTACTCACTTCTGGAGTTGAAAAGGACAAAAGATCCATCAGAGACCAGACAAATGTCGACCACAGATCTCTACTACTCTTGAACATTCACCAACATACGCTCATCTATCGAACTGCTTTTTGCACCCTGGAATCTTGCTTCGTCTGGCTTTGACCCGATCGGCCGTGCTGTCGGCTACTTACCTACCTACCTGGGTTGCACCAATAGCAGTTTTCCACGCTAGGCACTCCCTAACCACAACCGCCGCCCTACCCCAGCAAAGCATTCGTACCTTAGTGACTATCATAGCGTACCGCCGCAGCCACGGGACTGGACTGGTCTCCTCAAGCTATTGTACCCAACTTACGCATCATCTCCAGCCCTCTCGCTGTGGAGAGTTGAACTGACCGAACCTAGCTTTGGCAATACGGCGACGGAGTATTGGCTCGGCGGATGATGTACAAGTCGTATCACAATCTCTGCTTTCCGTTCAGTCAACCGACAGGCCTCTTGGCTAGCCGCTGTTATTGTTGCCCTCGGTCCCGCGCCACCGTCAGGCTCCGCAGAGTTTCAACCGCTCTTAACTGCCACTCCATTCCTCCCTGCACGGCCTCAACCATCCGATATCAACGCATTCGCTTCGACCGTTACCAGCGCATCGCTCCATCACATCATGGCCTCGCGAGGCCCCAATGAAGGGTCGCCAAGGCCAGAAGTTGGCGACACTTTGATTGTGATACGTAAGTTTGCCCTCCGATTTGCTGCTCTGTACCTATAACACCAGTTGATACTCATGCCCTTTCCCCCGCCATACAGATGATTTTCAGGCTCGAAGCTCCGACGAACTTAGCCTTGCAAAAGGCGACCGAGTTGAACTTATAGAACGCGACGACGAGTTTGGCGACGGGTGGTTTCTTGGCCGTCATCTGGTCAACAATAACAATGGGCTCTTTCCTGAAGGTTTGTATTCTGCATTCTATGTTCTTCGGGGCTTATCGACTGACATTTCGCAGTTTACACTAGGCCAGCCCCTAGAAATATCCCCACGAGCACTTTCAATGCCTCGAAGCCCCAAACCCCTCAGCAGGAACATAGTCAAGATTCGAGCGCCGATACAGGGACCAAGGAAGAGAGCGAGTTGCAACCTCAAAATAGGAACCCCGTGACATTGCCTCTCAACAACGTCAAATCCGAGCCTGCTTTGCAAGGGCCGAGCGAGCCTCCTGTGTTGCCTGCATTAAGCCAGCTAACGACCCAGAATCAAGACAGCCACGTCTTGCACGAAACACTTACGGTTATTGACGAACACATCACCGATTTACGATCCCCTGCGAGCAACGGCGGACTCCGAGCGATAGCGAACGATTCTGGAAGCGAATACAGCAGCACACATCCCGATCAACGAGCATCGTACATTCAGGGCGAAGAGACTGACGAAGAAGAAGAAGGATTTCATACCCGAGACGAAGTCGAAACATGGTCTCCAGATGACGTTGCCGAATATCTCTTTACCTCAGGGGTCGAAAAGCACCACTGTGAAGTTTTTAGAGACCAAGAAATTTCTGGCGAGGTTCTGCTCGGTATGGATCAAAGCTCGCTATTTATCAAAGCATTCGACCTCGGTTCTGTTGGTCGGCGACTAAAAACCTGGCACAAAATCAAGGCCCTTCAGGATGAAGTGAGCAATCAAGGCCTGGAGACACGCCGTACAACACAGACTTTTGGAAATGACGGTTCAGAGGAAGGTCGTAGATCTAGAAGCCGGGCAAACACTCTAACCAATCGGCCCACTTCTATTCAAACGAGGCGGCTTTCATTATCGCAGAATACTCCAAAAGCATCTCCAACGTTCGGAGGACCTCATGCACAAGACAGTCCCAACCGCGCTAGTCATATCAAGAGACCCTCCGCGGCATCGATCAGGGAATTAAACCATTCGCGTCGACACTCGTCGTCCACTGACTTTCGCCAAGGTGGCCAGGCGGCAGCACCAGCCGCTCCTATCCCCAGGGTCGCGACTACGGGTACTTTCCCCGGAAGCGAAAGTGCCCATAAGAAGCAGCCATCATTTGACAGAAATTGGACCCTCGGTAACGCTTATTCGCAACCTCCGGAACGACCCCTTTCTTCAACCGGCCTCCAGGACTTACTTAGTCCATCGGGGGCCGAGGCACAAACTTCCACCGTCGACGCTGATCGAGGTTATTTCTCTGGAACGGAGGTGGACGGTAGGAAGAGAAATTTGTTGCGAAAGCGCGACAGCAATGCTGAATCGAGAAAGTCAAGCTATGCGGAAGAGCAGAGGGTTCGAAGCGCCACAGCCATGGCACGACAGTCAAGATTTGGAAGCGTGGGGTCGATTGCGGAGGGAGGCCTGTCATCAGCAGCTCAGAAGTACTACGGTATTCAGTCTGGCGCTCATAGGAGAACTGCGTCAGCCGCTTCGGAATCAACAATGAACATGCCACCACCCAACGACGTTCCGTCGCCCACTGTCACCAAATTGGACACCTCACTTGGGTCAGCTCGCTCAACGGCCTCACCTATTACAACAAGACACCAAGGTTTCAGCTCGGATTGGCTCTCGTCAATGGTTAATAAACCTATTGCCCTGGCTGGAGCCAAGGGTATGCGTGCCATATCTGATAACCTCAGTCTCGATCGATCCAAAGCATCAACTCCTACGGACTCGTCAAACAAGGATTTCTTGGTTGACTCTCCTGCCAGAACCGGTTCGACAACACCTTCGGGTGGAGCCAGTTTTGATCTTGAATCTCCCGATACAGCCAAGAGCCCTGGCACTCCTGTAAACCAAGCCAATAAGAAGGCTGGGAAGAAAGGGAAGAAGGAAACAAGCGCCTACACCCGCGGACTGCTCAAAATCTCTCCAAAGGAGGCAAGCAAAGATGCCGATTACAGTGGCTGGATGAAGAAGAAGAGCTCCAACCTCATGACAACCTGGAAGCCCCGTTTCTTCGTTCTCAAAGGCCGACGGCTGGCATACTATTACTCAGAAGACGATGATCAGGAAAAGGGACTCATTGACATTTCGTTCCACCGAGTTCTGCCAGCCGACAATGAAAAGCTGACAGGTCTTCACGCTACAATCACAAGTCTGGGAGGCCAATCACTGCCTGCAAGCCAGAATGGTGATGATACACTAGAGAAAGGAGACGACTCCATCTTCATTTTCAAGTTGGTACCTCCCAGAGCTGGCCTTTCGAGAGCTGTGAATTTTACGAAGCCAACTGTTCATTACTTTGCTGTCCCCAACTTGAAGCAAGGACGTTTATGGATGGCGGCCCTGATGAAGGCAACTATTGATCGAGATGATACCAAGCCCATTACCACGACCTACCAACAAAAGACAATCTCCCTTTCTAAGGCGAAGCAGATGCGTCACCGCCCGCCAGCTTTGATGAACCTTGAGGAAGGGGCTGAAGACGAGGCTGGTTCAGGCCGAAAGGAAGCCAACGGCCTAGGGATCTCATACGATGAAGCTGATAGCGGTGTTTCTGGCGTCGACAAGCTAACAGGCTCAAAGACTGAAGACACCAAATCGAACCTAGAGTCCGAGAAAGAGAGCCCTCAGGCTGCTTGATTGATGCTTTGTCGACATCACATGCACGCTTTCGTTTCAAATGGTGTGAGGCGTTTCAGGTCGTTCTCTAACATTATTTCCCTTGCCCAGGGCTTCTCCTCGCTTCTCCTTCTCCTATAGAAGCTTAATCCTTTTCTTTATTTTATTTTATTTTTATTTGATACCTCAGGCGCGGGGGGAAAACAGGAAATCTCAACAAGATGTGGTGATGAAACAAACAGACGTGGATGGAATGGAATGTGGAGGAGAATCTCATCTCACCCTGTGGTTGTGTAAATGCGCGGACCGCAACTTTGAAGAGAACGAGCAAGAATGTCACGTTAAAAGAGACAATGATGATGAAGATGGCTTTCATTGCCTTTTCCCTTTTCAATCATGAAGCCAAGATATGAATTGATGGACTGAGAAAAGGAGTATTTCTGAGGACGGGATGCATGCTACTGGCTTGAAATCTTCTTTTCTCGTGCATGTAATGTGAAAAGGTTTTTTTTGTTTTGTGTTGGTGACACAAACCAATTCAGCTGAGCCAGCTGGAGTGTATAGAGAATTTTCCGTTGACCAGAGATTGCATATCAAGGTGGGAGAGGTCCTGCAGTTAATCTGTCGAGTGTAGTCACACAAGTAATGAATGTAGAGGAAGTTTCATGAGAAATATCGAATTGGATAAGACGATCGCTTGCTCTAGAGGTATATGAGACAAGAGAAAAAGGGGGACTGATTGCCCCAACGAGAAACTCCATATATCCCTTTTTGAATCAAGCTACTAGGCTCGACATGTATCCCTGCCATGATAAAAAAATGCTCGCAAAGTATATGCCATTCTTGGAGCGATATAGCTTTGTCACAGCATGTCCCGCGCCCCTGGGTCGTATCCGTCGTTAGACCAGCCAAAACGCCATGAAAAGCATTGTCCCCTATTCTAGTATTCCGCTGTCTCCTTCTAATCCTTCCTGCTTGGCGTGAACTTGACCATGGCCCTCCCTTTGAGGAGAAATAAGAAATGCAACGGCAACAGTAAAAACCAGGACTCTACACCTTCTGGTTCATGCCCGTCAGAAGATGTCGTATAGACTTCATCAGGTGCTGTTCAATTCCCTCGAAATTTCCGACAGCTTCGCCCTCGCCAGGTGGCGGAACGATGCTGGCGTCTGCTATGCCGAGTACTCGATCAATCGCAGACAACGTAACAGCTTCCGCTTTGGCTTCACCAAGCTTCGGGTTGAGAGCTTTGACTGAGACATCCTTGAAACCATTGAGAGAGGCAAGAATTTTTGAGTCGAGAAAAAGTGGCGCCTCAGCAGCCGAAGGGGAAGCAGAGGTGGCTGGTCCAGGTGTAGGACTTTTTGATTTCATGAAACCGTCGATGACTTGGCGAATGCCCTTTATGCAGATTGCTTCCATTTTGTCGTTCTCGGTTGCCTCCTTCTTAAGGCCTATGCAGCGGTTGAGTGCTGACATTACAATTCCTTCAGCCTTGGGGTTGCGTGCCTTCTTGAGGTTTTCGATCAGGCCGTTCTTGAGGTTCACAACCGCAGTGAGCAACTTAGGCTCGATGGTGGGCCTCGCTGGTGCAGAAGCTGCTGATACTGATGGAGTGCGATTCACAGGTGTAGCAGGCTGTTGCTGTACTGGCGAAGGACCAGATCCAAGTACAGTCTTAGCAGCCACAGCTGGAGGGGGTGGATGAAGAAGATGGGGTTGCTGTTGCTGCTGAGCAGCGGGTGCAACTGCATGGTTAGTGGCCGTATTCACGTGGCCGTCCTCGCTCTTAATCGGGGCATTTGCTGGTGGAGGTGGTCGCGGCGCATATGGAGAGCTGTAGGTACCCTGTTGAGGCACTCCAAGTTGCGGCCGAGCAGGGGCAGGAGGGGGTCCGTAGCCTGGTGGCAGTTGTGCTGGCGCTGGCGGCTGTGATGCAACTGCTGCTAGCGCTGGCTGACCCGGAGTTGGCGGTGAAGCAGACGGTCCGTAAGATTGCACTGGTCGCCCTGTTTGGTTTTGCTGCGCTGCGTATGCTGGCATTTGATAACCAGGGGGTACTTGTCCAGGTGGATACCCAGGAGCTCCAGTTGCCATGTGCTGAGCATTGTAGGCGTACGGATATTGGCCATAGGCTTGCGCGGCTGCACGGTCTGGTGACGATGCCTTTCTCTTTTTACCAGCGTCCAGTTCGACGCCCGGAACACGAGACCAAAGATTGGTCGTCTCGTCCTTCCTAAACGCTTCATTCCCGATAAGGTTATGGCGTACACTGCTTTCCCATCCTTTGGTTTCTGTGTGGAAATAAAACCAGGGATATCTCTGACAAATTCGCTTGTAAATCTGTTTGAGCGTGAGGCCATCTGGTCCAGCCGCCGTAAGAGTCTCGTCGATGAGCACGCCATAGTTTTTGTTTGGCTTCTGAAGCTGTTCTTCGGTATAATCTTCAATCTTGAGTTCCAAAGGAGGAGATTTGGGTCGAGCTTTCTTCTCCTTCTTTTCTCTTGCTCGCCTCTCTGCATCTGAACCTTCAGCACCGTCCTCCCGGGGCTTACGAGGTTTATACTTGCGTTTCTCTGGTCGCTCCGAAGAGCCTTCGGGCAAAGGATGCTTTCGAGGTCGTCCGACCTTGCGTTTGATGGGTGGTTCAACTGAAGGCGCCTGGGGTAAAGTCTTCTTGGCTATTTCCTGTTGTTGCTTCTTGAGCAGCCGCTGCTCTCGCTTCGACATGAAGCCATTCTTGGGCGGCCTGCCGGGACCTCTCTTTTTGGGCATCTGGGTCATTAGATGACCCTGTGGATCAAGCATGCCCTCTTGCCTCATGGCAGATTCCGCTCCTGGCATCGGCATCTCCGTATCGACGTCCATATCCATGTCCACGTCCATGTCCATATCCATCTCGACATCCGCTCCAGCTTCTGCCTCTGCCTCTGCCTCTGCCTCTGCTTCTGCTTCTGCCTCTTCTTCCATATCAGCCTCTGTCTTAGCCTCGGTTTCTGCCTCTGCCTCCACCGTCTCAATAGCCGCTGGCTCTTCAACTTCAGCGTCATCTTCATCACCAAAGTCAGGCGACTCAGGTGGGCTTGCCACATCGGACAGCTCATCACTTGTATCCTGAATCTCACCATTTCCGTGCGCAGATTCAAAATCGAAGCTCATCTCTTTTCCGCCTTGAGCATGGCGCTTCTTGAGTGCTGCTGCAGGCTCTTCTTCAACGTCTTCCTCGGCGCCTGTTCGCCCACGTTCAACTCCGTTGATTAGAAATCGAAAGTCGATGTCCTTGATTTGCAATCGATCACCACATTTAAGCACCACCTTTTCACTCTTGTAATGCACATCCTCGCAGAAGAATCCATTCTTGTGAAGAGGTATCGCTTCAAAGACACCTGTGTCTTGATTATATGCAATTTTCAAGTGTTCTCTGGAGATTGCCTTGGTCTTGGATGCAATATTGGGACCTGGAGAATGAATACCAATAAAAGGAACATGATATGGTGATGGTCGCAAGGAAGCCAAATCGACTGCTGCAGCGCCAGGCGTGTGAGAGACATATTGTCGATTGAAAATCATGTTTTCCTGCGCTTGCGCTGCGGCTTCGTCGTTGTCGTGCTGTGATGATCCTTGAGTGCTCGTCTTGCGTCGTTTTGTTGGTCGAGGATTTTCTCCAGTATCTGACTCGGGGCCCAGCATGCCTCCCTCTTCACTAACGTAAGATTTGCTGAATTTACTCCTATCTGGCTGTATTGGGGAAGGTGGTGGGAGACCCATGTTTGCATTCTCCTCAGCACGTCGCCGATAATCTTCAGCGCGTCTCTCATCACGGCGTGCTTGCTCCAGTGCACGTTGATCTCGTCCTATTATGACAGCGTAGGTGGTCATCTGGAAGACACTGTCGGCAAATTCGACACGCGCAAAGGACTCAAGGGCCTTCTGATTGTCTGTTTGGCGTGTTGAATTTGGTGGTGCTAGTGCCTGAAATGAATCATCCAGGGGGTTAGGTAGAGTGACCTGAGCCGGTGTCACTGTTGGGGGAGGTGACATGGCTGGAGGAGCCGCTGACATTGTGGCTAGAGCCATCATCATGTAGGCATGTTGGTTGATGGTAGGCATTCTGGATGTGGCGTAAGGAGTAGAAGGCGCAAAGTGTTCTTCCATGTTGTCGGTTGGCATCTGCAGCTGCAGGGGAGTAGATTGCTGAGCATGATCAGTGCTTGATGTCACAACTCCGTCGCGAGAGGTAGAAACATCAGGCATCGCGCGATCTTCAGAGTTAGCATTCACGGGAGCTGAAGTCTGAGGGTTTGATGGCGCCTCTGTCTGCTGATGTATTGTCGAAGAAGTAGCATCTGCTGTTGCGACAGGGGCGCTTGGGGCGTCGTGAGTCGATGGCGGAGGTTCAGAAGCCAGCACTTTCGTCGATGCAGAAGATTCCAAGTCTTGGTTGGAAACCGAGGTTCCTTCTGGTACTGTTTTTAGGCCGACGATTGGAGAAGGGGCGGATACTGGCGCCGCGGTATGAGTTGAGAAAGACGCAGAAGTTGGCGTTATTGTTGGAGGCGATGGATCGGCAGTAACAGCAGGAGCCGATGATGAAGGAACATCAACAGCATTTACGTTCGGGACTGAATCTTCATTTAAATTTGAAGCAGAAGCTGATGAAGGTGCTGGGGCCGGGGCTGAGGCTGAGGCGGAGACCAGAGCAGCTCTTGAATCGCGTTTATCGTCATTATTCGAAGGTGATTTTGAAGTCGCGTTTATCGCTCTCGCACTTGATGGCGCTGCAGTTGGTGAAGTCACTGTTTCAGTGGTTGTTTCTGTCATTGTTCTTGATGCGACGGTCTGATGTTCCCGATCAGTCCCCAAACCTTCGGGGAGGCCGCCATTGAGGCCTGCAATGGACGAAGTCATCGCTGTCGTCGTCGTCCGATCAGCTCCTTCATCACTTGCCCTCTCCTCGCGAGTTGGTTGGCACAAAGTCTCGGCGGAGCGCGGGCCGGGCCAGTTGTAACTATTGAAGGAATGGCCGTTAACAGAAAACAAAAGGTTCAAGGCGGACGAGGCTTTCGCTTGGGTCCTTTGAGCCGCGATTCTGAGAGGGTCAAGAGGGTTAGAGCGCGCTTTAATTGGTCAGCTGATGGGCTGCCTTCTTTCACGGGGTCCGAATCTCCTCTCACTTGCTGATGTTTTGCGCCGCTAGTCCTATTTGGGGAAGAATCAGGAAATAGCAACAATCGCGATAAATACGACCTTGTTCGATTGCTTTTTCTCAGTCACTTGCTTACCTGATGATGATGGCAAGAACAGAAGTTGGAAAACTTTAAAGAGATGAGGAGGAAAAGTCTTTTGTTGTTAGGTAAGTTAATGAACAGATGCTACCTAAACCTTAGTACTTACCTGTATGATGCTGTCCGTACCTCAAACCTATTTCTCCAGGACCAGTCAACTCGGTCTGTATGTTTATTCCTTGTAGTGGCTAAGCCGTCATAGGCGCATTTGAGCCAAGCAGCAGGCACTCTTGAAAAGGATATTATTAACTCAAAAAATAGATAGGTATCTATCTACCTGATGATTTCATACCTAACGTTACCTACATGGGATAACAGAAGGCAATGCACCTACCTGTCACCACCTCGTCCCAGATAGCCTACCCTATGTCTCGAGAGAATAAATGAGGTTGTCTCCAGCCAAACTCCATTCCAATGGAAAAATAATTCCCACAACTGTAAAGTCAAGAGCTGTGCGGCGAGAAATATCGCGATACGATTCTGAACGAAAGGTTCCTCGATATAGTCTTTTGGGGGAAAGAGCTGTATGCAACAATTGTCACATTAGAGTTGAACCTTGTGATTCAACTGAGTCAAAGTTAGAACCATAAATCACCGAACCAACAAGCAGTGAGAAGAAACACAAAATAGTACCACAGCAGATTTGTGTTTATTATCACTCTGTTGCTATAGCTAAAAAGAAAAAAAGTATGGAAAACACTTCGCAGCAAAATGAAAACCCAACACTGCACAACCCGTCAATGCTTTCTTGCGATGCAAATGTCCTTTTGTGAACCATGAAATATCGCCACTGAAAAGAGGAAATGAGTGATCCCCAAATCTGGAGACAAGGGGGCATGAACGCCATGAACAATGCAATAATTCGTAAAGCATTCACTGCACGCCAAGCAAGCGCCTGCAGCTCAGTGAAGGAGAGACTCACGCTCACTTGAGAACACTCGATGCGAATATCGTTTTGTCAATCGGTCTGACAGACGGTACGCTCCGTGACATATCATGCCCGCGAAGAATCCTACAGCATCGTTTCTGAAGGCAAGGATTCCAGCAGTCGTCATGAGCATAACAGTCCATCTCTCCAGGCGCTCATCATCAGAAAGGTCACGCTGTTGGCGAGGTCCCTGACCTCTGGCCGTGTGCCACAAATCGGAAGCTCCTTGGTTGAGACTATTGCCAACCTTGGCGAGTTCAAGACCAGCTGCTATGACCATGATACCAAGGAGACTCTTGGGGTAATGCTTCAGGAGATCCACGAGGGTCTCGCCAAAAAGAAAGCCCAGCACAAGCTTGAAGATTCCCAGGACGATGATGCTGGAGCCACTGCGAGCTCCAAAGCGATATTGCGCGGCCAAGCCTCCAGCACCATGGCAAACGGGCATGCCTCCGAACCAGGTGCTGCTCAAGTTCATCAAGGCAACGCTGATGCCGATGGATGTCACCGAGGGGGCAGGAAGCTCGGGTAGAAGATCTTGAGACAGTGCACTCACGGCTATGATGGAGTTGAGTGTGGTCAGGGGCAATTGCCCGACAGCCATCCAAAGAGCGGGAGAATCACCCTTCTCTACCCAGTGCGGTATAGCAAAACGAGGATGCCAAGCGTGGAACCATGGGAGAGTTTCGTGGGAGATGGTGACTTGTATAAAGGCCAAAAGCAGTGCGAGTACGAAGAACAGTAAAGCGTAAGGGAAACGAGGTAGCTTCTGTGTGCCGATGAGGACGAGGAATGCAACCAAAGCCCATACTCGGTTGTCGAGAGCTGGATGTGCCCAGTGAAGAGGCTGGAGCAGTGATGAGCCCGCACCGAGAATCAACGAGAGACCTGCTCCTAGCTGAATACCCTTAACTACTGGGAGTGGTACAACCCGAACAACCCATTCCAGAAGGCCTGTGACACTCATGATGAGGACAGCAGCGCCCACCCACTGGCCGGCAGCCATGACGACACTCATAGGAGAGCCATTCTGAATGGCTGCTGAGGCAATGGCCTAGATTACAACATGGCATGTCAGCTTTGCTGTGAAAATCCGCTGTTTGATGGCCAAAGGCATTAATAAGACACTCACTTTCATGGGCTGGACAGGTAAAGGAATGCCGTAGAATGCGCCCGTGAGGATATTGAACACACCCGTAAACACAAGCGTACTTCCCAAGTCGATGGACCCTTGTGCAGCGAGGGCGATCATAAGAGGCAGCAAAGTGCCTAGGTCACCTAGGGACCCTGAGATTTCAGCCCATGGCGCTGTCCGTAGAGTCACGAAGTTGTTTCGATTCAGACGGCGCAGGTCGTTTGTCCATGAAGGTGTCATTTCTTGCACGTCTAAGGCGAGCCTTAGCCGCCGATGCTGCGACTATTTGGTATAGCAATATGCACTTGTAGCTGGTACGCTAGCTCCGATTTGACGTTCAACTATCACTGGTTATCCGTATTTTATCGTGAGCTGTGGTTATGTAGATGGAATAGGGTAGATGTGTTGGGCGTGGACAGAAATGGAAAGGTCAAGAATCGCTAGTAGTAATGGCCTTGCGAAGGTGCATCTGAGTCGCCAGTACTCCGTCGAGATCGTGGATAAAAATGAAGTCGAAATATGTAATTAAGGAAAAGGAAAATGCCGCAGTGAGGAGTATTAAATGCCCAATATCCACCCCCCATTCACAGCAGCATCAGCTTTTATGCCATTATCAAATGTGTCAGAATCCACGTATGGGACAAGACCAAGTGATCAAGATATTGCATCTCCTGAGTTTCAGTGTGGTCAGCTGTCAGTCTTGTATTGCCTACTAATGGGCCCATATAAGAATGATTCGATGTGGTCTAGAGCCATCAAAAGATACATATCCTGAATACCTAGGTACCCTAGACTAACATATGTGAAACCAGGCAACTCTTCGCTGCTACTGCTCAGCGCTAGAATAAACCAATATCCAACTATCAGACCTTGAGATGATCTTATGTCCTGGCAAAGTGCTAGATATGCGTAGGTAGAGGCACTGCAACGAAAGTTATCATGAAGGACACTGAAGTACAGCAGGTTTTGGCGAAACTACAGGAGGCTGTATGCGAAGTACGTGTATATATGTATTCTGGCTTATCATCCAAATTTAGGATAAATATAATAGAAGCTACTCAGACAGAGACTCGAATGATTTGTAGGCCAACTATCTCGATGAAAAAAGAAAGAAAACTATTACATACCCCAAACTATAGACCTCGAATACTCCATAATGCTTTACCATATTTGGCTGTATAGCTTTCAAGAAAGCAACAAGTATAACTTAGGATGACTAGTATATGGTTATTTGTTCACTTAGAGCCACTTCTCAATATGTCCACCAACCGTCCATGAGAAGCAGACCGCTTTCAGAATGATACCTCGTTTGGAGCTATTTCGGCTAGTTTGGATCGCACGCGTCGCCGGTATTTCGCAATATTCTCGTTCTTGGGAGTTATTAGGAAGGCCCAACATATACAAGGTGGCTGATATGGCACCAGTGTCTTTCCCAGTGCCGGCCGCCAAGCTCGGCCCCCGCCGCTCAGAGTGCACTACTGCATTCACAAGTATTGAGGCTTCAGGGGTCTACAGCTGTGTCGCTTTCACATAACGACAAATTAAACAGTTGGAGGCTTGTGAAGATTTTCGGGTCAAAGCTGTTAAGATCGTTGCCATATACTTACAACCGCAGAGAAACACGATATTTGGTAATAAATCCTCTTAGCCTGGGATGTACTAATTGCCTATGACCTCATTATAAACAGCGAGCGGTTGCCGCGCTGGGGCTAACTCGGTGATAGCGAGGTGTCGGCGACTAGGGTGAGAAACCTTGCAAACATGGTTGGCCGTTTTATCCCTCGTCTTCCGAAGCTTCCAGGTAGAATTTGCAGCGGGAGAACCTCAGGTCCAGACTATTGATTGATTTTCAGCCAGCGGGTGTAAATGATGACAGTTTGAGTGTGGGATACTGTAGAAAGCTGGTGCCCATGGGGACGGGTTTGAGGCTTGCAGATGCACCAATGCAGATGCTTTCATGGTCAGCCACGATATTGACTCTCCACTCCCTGTGTCAAGCTGGTACAGTAGCGCGATGTTCTCATGATGCTGGTAACCTCGTGCACGTAGTCGTGAACCCATGGATCATGACCATGTTGTAGGTAAGAAAATTCTAATCAAGATGAGGCTTTTGTTTGCAATGACAACAAATGATGATCACGGCCCCTGGCGTTGACAACTCTTTTCTTGCAAGATCTTCTCTGGGAGTATGATTGTAAATTTATCAGTCAAAGAGTCCGTAGATGGTGCCGGAAACAAAAGATGCATGCTTCTCCCCGGCATTGAAACTGGGTCGATAAGGCTTGATTTCAGACCCTTGCATGTCAGGCCGAGGGAAGCTTTTAGCTTGCACAGTGTCGCATGCTGCCGTGGAGATCGGGGAAAAGATGTGGAGAGTCGCGTTGGAGGATTTCCTTTTCGGATGGAACCTATAAAAGCGAAAAGTGAAAGGAACTTGCAGCGGCGGTTTCTCCGAAGCCTGGAATTTGATTTTTGGGGGACATTCTCTTCTTGAAGTGATCGCACAATTGCGAATCACAAAGAACCGAGGCCCCTTCCAGGAACCCTTTGAAGCTTGACGATAGATACTTCACGCAATACATATCATGAAGCCAACCGTCATGCGCTAAGTTTCCGTCCAGCTTTCTGATTGGTCTTCCAAGAGCTGCCGAGACACAAAATGTTGATCCTAGGCCTCATCTCCCATCATGAATGTAATTAAACAGAGGCTGAGAGCATGAGATACAACACAACACAAGGGAGACCTAGTCCTCTACGAGTAATCCTCGGGAACAGGAGGTCTTTATCTCGGAGCCCTTTGTACAATCTCTTATGCATGACGGTTGTCATGATGGAGGCGGTACATGTTACCGATGGGACAGAGCAGGCATCGCCTGCGCTGGTGTCAAAAAGAGAGAAAGAAATTCGCGCAGTCCCGGCCGTAAAAGCAATGTTATACCGTGTGCGAACTGTGATGTTTATCATGATGGATGCAAGTAGTATAGAGCTGCCCACTGACAATCTCACCGCACCGTTTCTTCAGTTGCCGGTGTTCCGAGCAGCGCATTGGTCCAAACGAGCTCTATAACTATTGTATGGATGTGGCTAGATATCTTTTCTGGTCAGCACAATACTGACGCATCGAGTAACTCCACCGGTACCTTGCACCGCGGGCCGTTGGTGGAGTGAGGAATTGACCAAGCATTGAGTGGTATGAGGCCTCGATGCTTTGTAATTTGGTGACATCGAGGGTACTTTCCGTTCAAGTATGGTCTGTCGCATTTAAGAAACTCAATTGAGTGAGCGATTATTTGAGGAGAGTCAATCAGTCAGTCAGCCAACCTACTGTAGCTGCACTAGGTATGGAATATCCCTCGTTGCAAGATGGGAAGTTGCTGATTCAGGTAGCCTTCCACCACTCGTCATAACTTTTGTTTAGGTAGCGAAGCTTCCCTCTCAATTTTGTGTTATCTTACTTTCATATTGGATTGTCTCTTGACTTCTTTTCGTCATCCTCATCTCTGTACATCAACCTACTGTTTCTACCGTCACCTTAAGAACCCCCTTCTCTCACCTTCTCAGACACCTCCATAACAGCAAATTCCAATTGATCAACACCCTTGTCATTAAAGTGACCATTGCTCTGTTTTGTTTTGCTCCTCGCAACATCACTGCCGTTCTCGCGTGAGTCCCACTTTGTAACCCAGCCCAGTCTTTTTCTTTTTTCCCACTCCCCCCATCACATCCCAGTTCAAGGACTTGAACATCATCAAAACCCACCTCATCCGGGGCACTCGGAGGCGTTATTATTTGCCCTTGACCTTGCTTGTACATACGTACCGTACAGTGCACAAAAAAAGGCAAAGATAGGATACCTACCTAGGTAGATTTAGCCTTGCCCTCTCTCCTCTGTCGCACCACCAGTGATGAGATGCAGCATCTTAGTACTCCCCTCACCCCCCTGTATCCACTTATGGACCCTGCCCGCTCGCTCGCCTTGACCTCTCTTAGCTTGTGTTGCCCGGGATTTGGACCCATTTTACGTACAGGATCTTGTTTCTCGTTTGGTTCAAGGCTCTTTTCTATCGAGTCGTGACGGTGTCTTCTCCACTTTTCACAACTCTTGGGAGACTTTTGGTGTCGGATAGCTGATCAACAAAACCATAGCAGAGCCCGCCTTCGCGGTCAGATTTCCTTGCTGTTTCTTCATCACCCTCCAAGATCGCAAAGGTAGGTCATCTTCTTACGGTTACGCTGCTCTTCCTTCTCTCGTCTCGTCCGCATCCGAGCTTATTCTACGTCGTGATGGTCAAGCCAATTCCTTTCAGTGTTTGTCGACTCTGGCGTCATGCACGCCGGCGCAATCCGAGCGGCACAGATACCAGCACCAGCGTCAATGACATTCGCCAAGAGTTCCATTAGAAAATCTTCTGGACAATTACATCTCACTTAATTCGCCCCAGCACAGCGCAATTCAAAGAGAAAACAGTCGTGATCATGGAATTGGTGCGACGTTATTGCTCAATGATGTGGACGAGAACGTTGCAGAGTCTGGGCAGCTGTTTATAGCCGCCTTTATCGTAATGCGGAATCAATGGAACTTGTCAAACTAACATGTCATCCTTAGCAATCTCTCCACTCCCGACACAATGGCCGCCATCAAGTCTCTTATGACCCGCGACGAGGTCGTCCACCAGCTCGTCAAGCGCAAGAACTGGGCTGCCCGAGAGCCTGGTGTTATTGTCGTCTTCTGCATCGTTGGCGTTGGTACGTAGACCCTTCTAACCAAACTAATGGGCCATGTATGCTGAACATTTTCGATAGTCGCCATCGGTCTTATCGGCCTCTTCCTCTACAGGAAGGCTCTTGCCCGCAAGGCTAACAAGGCCTCTACCGTCTAAGCCGAGTAATGCGGATGAGGCTGACGTTTGGGGGAGTGGAGTGTGACCTGAGGCATTGTCATGAGCGTCTATGGACTACTCGCCTCAGGTAGATGTGGTGTTACGACAAGATGCCTTCTGCGACACATCGGGTGACCGACTGTGACCCCGTATTCCAGTCGAATTTTACCGGTTACGTCCCTCACCAATTCCTGGCTTGCCAACTGCCAGCCTCGCCTGCAAAGGCCAGCTGAGTTGGCTTTCAAATCTTTTGTACATACACATACATACCACCGGATCTCGTGGGGCAAATGTGCTGGAGGACGGGTTCTCGTCGAGTGTTCGCGGCTAGGTGGCTGTATTCTATATTCTAATGCTACTGATACCTACTCATTTGAAGCAATCAACAATATTCTGATTTTATCTACTTATTCACGTGATATTGAAGCGCAAGTTATTAACCTTAAAGAACGTGCATGGGGCAACCACTCCTGCGTAATGATCGCATCTTGTACTTGGTTCTCTCTAATAGTGTTGATACAGGGGCATGGCAAAAATTCACCAATGCCATGAGCATGGTACTTGTATATCAGTAACCTTCCTTGGCTAGCATATCTGCTATGTCAAGGTAGAAGGCAATGGCGTTGAAATTCTTCTTTATTCCCATCCACTCCCGCACCGTCCATCCCACGCGATTGGACCAGTTGATGAGATCCAAATGGCTTACTCCGAGCAGTGTACCTTTGTATGTACCCCAGTGACTACTCTCCACACTGACAAGTCCATCATTAGGTCCCTCCGCTTGTGTCATAACGGCGTGTGGGTGCCGAAACGGGCTCAGGAGAGCCGGCCGCTCCACTGCAGCTCCGTAGGAAAAGTATCGCACGTCCGGGTGATCCGGCGTGCTCGGATTGAACTCTTCGGCCATGTAACGTCTCGTTAATTGTGAAAAAGCTGCTGTACCAAGACCAGCCTTTTCAAGTGTCTGGTAGAGCTGCGGCAAATACTGATGTAGTGGTGAGACCTCTTCGTCAAGGAGGTAGTCCGCAAACGCGCTTCCGCGGTGTGGCGTCGCAACAGTCACCAGGGCAGCAACATGCACGGGGAGAGGCGCGAGGTGGGAGAGCATATATCGAGCATCAAGCCCACCCATACTGTGGGCGATTATAGTGACAGCTTCAGGCATGGGAGCGTGGGCTTCAAGGGCGTCTCGGAGAGCGGCCGCGCGATCCGCAATTGAGGATGATGGAGGCACAGTTGGTGTCAGAACAGTAACGCCTTGCGAAACGAGGGCATCGCGAATGCCGTGCCAGTATTCAACAGCCGGGAAGTAGGGAGAGAGACGTATTTCAGCGAAGCCGAAGAGGCCGTGGGCGAGCACAATGGGGTATCTAGGAGTTTCTTCATATAGACATGTTAGTAACACAAAAGCTCTGTAGGCCATCATATCTCACCATATTTCTCTCGTATTATTGCATAGTCGTCCGATATCTCCCTGCCTAAAGCTTTTATTCTCGGATCGTGTTCATGGCTTTGGTAGCAGCTACGAGTGAAACTCCGGCACGAAGCTGAATACCATTGCGCTCGATATAAATATCGGGAAAAATTTGAAGCAGGCGCTTTGCGCCATCTTATCGATATGTTCATGAATTGTCGACTATCATGAACGTATAATGCGATGGAGGTAGTGGTGGTGTTTGTGTTGTCGATTATGGTGTGGAAGAAAGAAATATGGAATGACGTCATGGACGGCCTTGGATGGGTTTCGCTTGAATACCTCCCAGGTGGGTTCAAGTCAGCACAACCAAATGCTCTCTAATATGGAATGTACCAATAGAATCACGACATATCACCAGAGCCAAAAGATAAAACTGATTTTCCTGTGTTGAAAAATCATTCCTGTGTGGAAACAAGGGAACAGCTTCTCTTATATATGCGAGGCAGACAACCTATACCACCTACGCGGCTCTGAGTGACTGGGCAACATGAGACCATTGCCTTGAGAATATTGTATGTTAAGATGATGGTAATCTCAACTTCGAAACAGTCCTCCCTAAAATCGCTTCTTTAACATTTGTGACTGTGCTAGGCTTGAAGCTGTTCTAAGACTAATCAATTGTGTCGCTTTGTGGTGGTTAAGAAAATGGCAAGATAGAATAAGGAAAATCCGAGGATGGTTTGGATTATACTGGGACTACAAGTCTATTATGAACAACTTTGAGGTTAAGCTTAACTGGACTTATGTGGCAGCAACAGAGTCACATCCAAGTCTGGGTCTAGGATAAACATGTGCCGACTTTACCAGGAACTCCTTTCACGAAGCCCGTTGTTGAACTTCCGAGCAGGAACCTATCTTGATTTCGAAGATCTTCCGATCAATTGGATCATTAAGCGCACGAGTCGATATGATCGAGCGCGTATCTAACTGCAACCTTCCGTCCCCTGTCGCTTTCCTTAACATCCATAACACCCGCCGCCATCATTATCATCGACACATTAAACATTTTATCCAATACAAGTTATGCTTTGCAGCACTCAACTCTTTTCAGGGGGTAGTTGACTGGGTGCGTTTTCGTTTGTGACGCCGCTATATGCTGGCCGGGACTGCATGCCGTCAAAGGGACCAGCCAAGTTCTCTGCGACGGCTTCGTCATAGCTGGGCGGAGCATCATCGTAAGGAGGTGCTTCTTGCCCTGGCGCCAGTTGGGGTGGGTAAAGAGGATCGTGAGCCGGCGGTTGGGGGGCTTGATTAAAGGTTTGAAGAGGTCGTTGCTGTTGTGGTGACGCCGGGACGGGCACGGAGTTTTGTCTGGGTGGCAGACGAGGCGGAACGCTGTTGCTAAAGGTCGCACGTCCAGGCCGGGTTGATCTTGTGGTTTCGACAAGTTCAGGGGGCGGTGTGATTCCGGAGTAAACCTCCACTTGCGCAAAATGTAGCGGGAGAAGGATGACTGTTGGGCTCTTATTACTAAGGCCCTTCTTTGGTTTGCCCCAGGCCAGTCCAATCTTTACTTCAAGCTCATATCTTCTGGAGAGGTTACACGTAACGAATGACGGCGCCACAGTGTTGGGGAGAGGTATGTTCTTCCAGACGTGGTCTGGAACCACCAATTCCTTTCCAACCTCATCGTCAGGACCCGTAGTCAATGGTATGTTGATAGTGGGATTAGAAACAACAACCCATCGGTTAATCTTTTGGTTGTGAAGTTCGAGTGCGCGAACGTCAGTACGGCCAATAAGCTCCATTTGGAATGATACCAAAAACACCTGCTCGGGGTTGTTGTTGAGCTTCTTGGCGATAAGTCTCAGTGGAATAGGTTTGTTGCAAGTCAAGACGCTGGGATGAGGGAGGCGTGCTGATATCTCAATGGCGGGAGCTGGCGCAGTATCTGTAGATGGCTCTGGCGTCGCGGCAGACTTTGAATCTGCACCGTTCCCAAAGTTGAAGAGAGAAGATCGCTTCTTCTCTGGCTGAGGGGACATTGGTCGAAAAGTAAAGGGGCGACGGGCAAAAGCCTCCTGGGTTGTCAATTTTGGCCGAGGCGGCTCAATGGGCAAGAACTTGAGTCCTATCTGGTACCGCCAATTCTCTTTGAGGAGTCCCGGTCTTTGAATCGTGACTTTGATATAGTAGCGGATCTCTGCCTCCATCGGATACCCCGTCAGTGAAGGAGGTAACGTGCGGGTAACATGGCGAAGGTAGAGTTGCTTGCTACCATCCATGACTCTTACACCACCAATACCAAACATTCCTCCACCCCCAAAACCACCAGCGTTAGCCATCCCACCGATCTTGGACATGGCCATTGGGTCGCTGCAGGCATTGTTGATAGGAAGCTTAAACTTGAAGGGGAACTCATGCTCGCCAGCTTGCAACGGGTATGCTCCGTAAGGATTAGAAGAGCTTGCATAATAGTCATCCGGGAAGACCTGTTGTAGCTTGTACAAGATCTTGTGGTTCTCGGTTGCTATACTGCCTGGAGGTCGTTGGGGGCCAGTTTGAAGTCTGGCCATAGACTGTGGATCAAACGCATTAGAAGCCTGCAAAGCTGTACCAGACTCTCCCTCAAGCTTGACAACAATGCTACCAATCTGTTCAGGGCGGTTGATTCCAAGGATGATTCGACCTTGAACCAGGTCGAGATTTGTATAGAACTCGGGCTGGTTCTCCAGCGCTATTCGAATAGACATGATGGGCGAGATGCAAAATCAAACAAGAGAAGAAATCTCACTGTGCGACGTGAGAGCTTGATATCAGACTGACTCGGGCCTGGCAGTTCAATAGTATTGTGGTGGTGATGTTGTATGAGTTGACTGTGATACAACTGCCAGAAAGATTCCAGCAGAAGGCTCTTTGTTCAAAGCAGCAGTTCAAAAGTTGGCATACCCCTTCCAAAAGCTCCAAATAAAAAGCTGCCAGTTTTGTATTATCTGTACAGAAAACACTTGGTAATATTGGATAGACCTTTCCCTTAAAGACTGACGGATGCGCGGAGAACTTGGGTCGGTTGTACGTCACCAAAGCTACTCAGCCCAGCCAAGCCCCGCGATAAACTACCTCTAGTTAAGGCCTCAACGCACCTGACTTAGCACCTAGACTACCTAGATACCTACCTACCTTAGTGGATGAGGAGGGGTGAATGTGGCTGCTGTCTTATGTTGATTGTGGCGCAGATAGTGGCGGACATGATCGCTCCGGGGGTTTTTAGCTCCGTAGCTCCGTAGCTCCGACCCAAGCTCTTTCCTTTACAGATATGGAACCTCGAGATTGTGGTCCTTCAACCCAATTCATCGACAAGGGCCAATGCAATCTGCCAAAAGTCCCTCAAACACAGACAGGGGTAGCTGCCGTCAACGCACGCAAGCTTTCACGCGACCACATGTCCCGCTGTGCCGCGATCAGTTATAAGTTGTTTGGTGGAGAAGGCTTGAGGGTTAATTCCCTGGAGATTGGATTACAGGCAGCCAAAACATCCAAGCTCCAAGTGCTTTGCAATGCAGATGCATGAAAAGTGTTGGTGATGACAGCTTTCCATGAGCGTCACCTGCTTGATCCAGCCTTGGAGACCGTCGCCATCTCCACTATAATGGTTGACAAGATATCAACCAACAGAGTTATTTGACCAATTCATCACATATCAACAGGTCACAGGTGGATACAGCCGCAACTGGTACAAAAAGTCGTCGGTAATGAGTCTGTCAGGGCAGCAAAGCCCGCGATCGACATCTCTGAGCACCTCATAGCACCTCTGCCGAGGTGTTTCAACGCCCACAATTTGGCATGAGATGTGCTGCATCTCGAACCAACTGCATATTCAGGATCCCTCTCTTCACTTCGTGTTGTTCGAGCTCTCCCGACGTTGACGACTTTAGGTTTCCGTTTGAGTCAGGATCGGCATTGATTCACGCAGCGCTTCGCATGGCGATTCACGAGCCCTGTAGCCCGGAACTGCTCCGCGTCCTCGCAGCAGCAGCTCGAATCTTTGGAACATGTCATGATCCGTTCACAGTCGAGTCACATATGTCGAGATGCTTGTTTGCCGCCTAGAACCATGGAAGTCCCAGTTCGCGCTCGTCCACCAACCACACGACAAAGCCAGGCCGCTTTTCTGGCCGTACTGCCTACCCGCTGCGTCTGTGCCGTGCGGGCTGCCGCGTTCCCCGCCCTCGCTTCTTTATGATTGGTAGGCTTAGCCTCCATCTTCCTCAACGCAACCGACAAGAGATTGATATGTAACCTCCCTTGCCAGGCTCCGGATAAGTTATGTACATACACCTATCCCGTCCCTGTCATGTTCTGAGCTGTATAACCCTTTCTCTGCATATGTCCTAGTTATGTCGACCCATCACACACTTTACGGATACATATCATCCTGGCCCTCAAGGACTGCCAGGATTCGGCGTCCAACAACTGCCACATGCCTGGTGCCTTATGCCCTTCCTTTCCAGTCCTGCACTGCACTCTAAGCAAACTGGTAGCCATGCAAATCTGTGCCCTTGAACGCCGATCATAACCAGACCTAATTGGCCTTTTTGGTTCTTACATTTGGGATGGTTCGAGCTTATGGTAGTTGCTCGCGCTTGTCATTGGACCATCCAAAGTGCCATTCAGTAAATGCTCAATACCCGTCTCACCCGTTGAGACCTTGTCTAGCCTGTCTTTGCTGTTACACTGCATCATGTTCCTCCCAACAGTGATCCCCTCTCTAGGGCGCCCCATGGGTAAAGAGCCTCACATGCAGGGCTCCGCCCAGACCAAGGCCAGGCAGATGTCAGTCTGATCTGCCGGTTTGACTATATCTAGGGGAGTAAGCCATCCCATCTTATTCTCCGAACCCTCTACTTTTGAGTTAGTTGTCAGCCTGTCATGATCATTTGCCAGCCTTTGTTGGTTGACACTCGACGATGGCAGGCGATTGTGGATCAACCTGTCCCGCCTCTGGTGGTTTCTACTCATACAGCCCAAGCGTAGGTGGCAACGCTGTATTAATTACTGTCTTTGCTCTACTTGCTCTCGCCGCAATCTACATCGGTGTTCGGTCTAGGACATACCTCTTTTCACTCGCCCTCACAACCGGACTCTTTTTGGAAGTGCTTGGATTCGTGGGCCGTATTCTGCTGCATTCTGAGCGGGATAGCCAGGGACGCTTTTTCCTCTTCTTATTCGGAACAGTCCTAGGACCATCTTTGATCAGCATCGCCATCTTCATTGTTCTGCCTCACATTCTTAGCATCTATGGAGAACCACTTTGTCCTTTTAGGCCACTTGTGGCTGGTCTGATCTTTTGGGGGCTGGGTGCAGTCATTATGGTATTTGAGCTTGTTGGCATCATCTTCACAGCCTATGAGTCCAATGCAGTCAGCGTATGCTACCCCCATCCTAGAAAGAAATGCGTATCACATACTGACCCAAGCAGCGAAAACAGGGAGCAGCAATCACAGCCACAGGCTTAGCTATACAAGCGTTGTCATTGATAGCATGCACTGGGCTGCACTTTTGGTTCACCCTCAACATAAGCACCCGCCGAGGAACACTGGATGCCAGGCACTCGCAGGTCTACTCGTCTGCACAGTTCAAGAAGTTTCTTATGGGTAAGTTGATGTTGCAGCATTGTTGTCCTCTTTGACTCACTCAATTTTCAGTAATGGAGATGGCATCCGCTCTCCTGATCATCCATTCCTTCTACCGACTTGTCGAATTCGCAGATGGCGTTTCAGGAGATGTGTTTCAGAACCAGGCTACTTTTATGGTCATCGGAGGGCTTCTACCCTTCTTATCAGCTACCCTCTTGACAGTCATACATCCAGGAAATGCCTTTGCCCAAGCCTGGGCCCCGACATCACCACGCAGGATCAAAAGACAGAGTCGACCGACTCCTGTTCAGTCACCTACCCCCAGTGGTCATCCTGTCCACCATTTATGGGATCCCGATATCCGTAAGCAGGTCTCGCCGACTTCGCCAAAACACCGGAATTCCACCGGGCCACCTGAGCTGCCACAGGGTTCTATGGGTCTTCCAGCGCATCCCAAGCCTGTACCAAGGCCCCCGAGCCCTCGGGACCCCAATGCCCCTCGAAAAGGTCCACCTGCACCGCTGAATCTTGCGGCCGTTCGAGCTACGCGAAATAGTATCCGAGCGGTGCAGAGGGGCCAAGCACCGAAGGCCATGGTCCCCGATGGGGAGCTGTGGTAGAGAAGTTGGTAGAGGAGCTGAATATAGGCATGGGCGTTCACAGTTATAGTTGGGGAGTTGCGTGCCGTTGCAGGGAGCGCTGCTGGTTAGTGTACTCACTGTGATATGTTATTTGAGTTGACTATCTACTTGTGATGATAGGGCTGGAGGCCCAGTGGATCCTATGTCTTGAATACTCTTGATACTGAGCGCTATGAGTTTTCCACCGAGAGCTCTTGATGGCGATGGAGTTGTTGGGTTTTAGTTGGCACTAGTTTGGGTGGCAGCTTTCGAATTATGTATATATGTACGATGCGTCAGCATAGGCGTATGTCTTGCATAGTGATTAATAGGAGCCCAGAAACTGAATCATTCTTGTGCCACGTGAACCTGAGGAGAGTACCGCTGAACGTCTTAGCATTTCTTGATACAAAGGTTTAGGCACAGCCTAACAACGGTATGGTATGACAATGGAGCATTTAAGATCAACGTCAATGAATTCTTATACCGGAACTTGAGTTTATCTTTGCAGTTGAGTTCATGCTTCCATAGCTGTAATGGTTGTCGTCGAATGACTTTCCCAGACACTCGCAACCATGAAAGCCGGCGTACTCGCCATGAATGATCTAATCAGTAAATCTTACAATAGGCTTTAAATAGATATTGCGGGTGCAGAAAATAAGTGGCAGCCGTCTTCTTGCGCTGTGGCAGACTTGTAGACGAGAAGGTGGAGACTAACGGTTGTTATACTCGTGATCTATGTGAACAGATCTGCCACCAACTTTAACTACCATAAGGCATTGCAAATCATTCAGGAGCGTGTTATTACCAGACTGAAAGCCTTCAATGCCAAGATACTTTATCCAGTGGTGCTATCATCGACTGGAATGCAGGGGCTTGGCTCAAGAGACATGCAAGGTACAAGAGCATTCTTCTTGCAAAGTTAGCGCCTCTCCAGGAACGGTAGAAGAAAGACTAGAGCGATCGGATCGAACGGACATTATGCTATCAACTTAAATGAGTGGGCTTGTTGATGGAAATACGACTAGTAGTTAAAGCCGATCCAGTCGTTTATCGTGTATGAGGCCTCGAGTTGAAAGGGGATTAAACGATCTGATGATCAGGGAAGAAACAAGTTTCCGAGAAAATGACAGTATTTCTTAAGGTACATTGTCTCATGTTGTTTCATAACGCATTCGATCAGGTTCCTGCATCAGCCCAATCTTTCTAAGCTGTGCAGGCATATGTTTGGGTTTGAAGGCAGTCACCCAAATCAGCCTCGATGACATTTATTAAACTTTACATCGAGGATCTTGCTGTAGACACGAGCCTTTAAGCATATCTTACCAAAAGAGGCCACTTGTGTAACCTGATCAAGAGTCTTTGTTCAAGATACCTCATGATCAAGCGCCAAAACTGCCAGATAGTAACCAAGTCCACACGCGCCTAGCCATGTCCGGCCAAGAGAATCTACCACCAACGTGTCTGCCTTTGGCAGACGACAATGTGGCTTCAAGGCCTATGCCATATCACGCAAGCATGCCCAGAACTGTCTAGAATCCCACGCCATGACTTCTTGTCTTATGTAAAGGACGGACGGTTCCTTTGGATCGCACGCTGTTTTCTCTTTCTTCTCGTACTACACTTCCAAATGCTCAAATACTTATGTAAGAAACTGAGTGACGCTTCATATTCATCACAAATGTCTTGCTCATTTGCACGGATATCGGATATTATCAACCGCAAGCTCGGCAGAGGCCGTCCTTCCGAGAACGACGACGAAAAGCCACGATCTATATCTATTACTACTACTATCACTATCACAACGACGGCAACAGATTCTATTGGGTAGAGAATGGTGGTCCTGGCGAGGGCCGATTTTGACCCCAAGCAAAGCAATGGCCAATCAATTTTCAAACTCAACGTTGCGTTTATTGTATTAACCAGTGTATTGATGGGTTTTCGGTTATATTTACGTGGTATTATGATTAAAAGTCTTGGATGGGATGATATGTTGGCTGTCCTTGCCTGGGTGAGTTGTTTACACCATCAACATCAGACTGAACTAACGTAGTCCTAGGGTCTTGTCGTGGCATTTTCTTGCATTGAAATAACTCTTGTGGCGAAAGGAGTTGGATATCACGTAGAGGATGTGCCCACAGAGAGACTTTCCCAGATATTGTCAGTATGTACCAAAGCATTCAACCTCCTTGTTATGCTCTACTGACTCTTCGCTGCTATAGTTGATTCCTACTGACAAGTTGCTCTTTATAATAGCGGGTGGGGTTGTCAGACTCTCCATTCTCGCGTATCTTCCTCGCATCTACAGAAATAGTAAGAGAAACACGTTTCATCACCTTTAACCGCTAACCCAAGTTACTAGAGTCTTTCATGACATGCGTCTATGGAGCTTTTATGGCAACTATCATCACCGCCGTGACTTCATTCTTGTTCGTTCTTTTGTCCTGTAGTCCAATAGCGTACGTTGAGACGCCTTCCGTTAACTTCATTCATGGTAAAGCTAACATGTATAGTGATGTCTTCAAAGCTGAAAAGCCAGACCGACAGTGTGTTCCAAAGGACAGCCTAATCCGTATGAGGTGGGCTCACGCAATTCTTACAACGATGCTTAACATCGTGATATTTGGTCTCTGTCTATGGGTTTCCGCTATAACTACAAGAACACGAGCAAAGGTCTTTGGGATGACATTCATTTTTATGATCGCATTGCTTGCTATTGCCTCGACCATCGTTAGACTCATCCTTCTACTCACGACCGATATAGGCACTGATATGTCAGTTTTAACCCTGAACCGACTTAAGGATTACTTCTGACATCTTACTGCAGAACTTACAAGATTCTTCGTATA
Source organism: Fusarium anguioides (assembly GCA_012977745.1). NCBI lineage: Eukaryota > Fungi > Ascomycota > Sordariomycetes > Hypocreales > Nectriaceae > Fusarium > Fusarium anguioides. The sequence continues at coordinate 43,168 of JAALXK010000358.1, read as the reverse complement.
GCACCTTGGTTCCCTTTGGAGATCCACGCTGGGCTCTGGTGCAGCTGTTTGCCTGCCCTTCAGCCATTCTTTGAACAGACCAACAACCGGTACTACAATCAGTACAATATGAGGAAGCTATCACGAAGTAGTGCCCATGATCCACTTAACGATTCCTGGCACAGGGATTACATGACTGCGAACCCCCATATTTCGATCCACGGACATCCGCCCGAGCCCAAAGCGAAGAAGTCGGCTACAGATGCCGGTTCAGTGATGTTGGACAATGAGAGAGGCATAAAACTGACGACTGAGTTCTCGGTACATGTGGAAGATAGGATTGACCCCGGAGAGAGGTCTGAGGATATAGTATCAAGGACACCAGCATGGAACGTCTTCTGAACCAAGAGAGATAATTATGTGACATTAATCGATCACATAATGTATACCAAATTAATTTGGGGTTTCAGGGGACGGGTTTGTTTAGTTGTTTGTCATGAATCCCTTGAATGTTGAGTTAAATTTACATAGTAAAAGCTTCACAGCACAAGCGTGACGTATTCCTTATACGAAGCTAAAAGGAATTTGGACTTCTTTGTATTGAAAAACTCCCACGAGCACAACGAAACTTTCACATCCTTTGTCGAGGAAATTGGTTTGATGTGGAAGTATACTGTGCCGCCTTGAACATGAAAAGAGAATACCCCAACAGCAAGGGCTATTTTTGTCTTCGCGCTGTCCCGAGTTTTGGGTGGAAATACGACACTCGGACTTGGATGTGCAGTTTGTACTTGCTTTAGATCTTTGGGGGCTGGACGATAGACAAAGGACTCGACTCAAACATGAGTCTGTGCAGTTATCACAAGCTTATAGCCATACAAGCTCTATCGCGACAAAGAATAAAAGAGTAAAAGGCATTTCTGAATATGGTTCGTGAGTTCACACTCACAATAGCTACACCTTTCGAATGACTATATTGCCTCTTTGTGCAAATGGTACTCTTGATTTAGTGGTTGTTCGACAAACATCCTCAACGAACAAAGGCGACGAGGCCAGAGGACTCACCTTAAATGGAACGTTTAAAGCCTTCCGAGTTTCCAATACATGGGCATATATATTCTAGAGTTCTGTATTACGACAACTACTCATCAACTATTAGAACACGAATCACAATCTCGAGATGGTCGAAAGTGACAAAACAGAAACTGAACAAATAGTTCCGATTGAACCTCACAACCGAGACGAACCAACCAAAGAGACTTCCCAAGCTGGAGAGACCACACAAACGTACCAGGACTACAGACAAAACCGCACCCAGCGAAGGCATCAATGGTGGGGGGATGAACCAATTGAACCAGGTCTAAGCGACCCAGATCGTCAATTTGTGTTCGCTCGGAATGCCCCCATCTCCGATCGCGAAATCCAAGAAAAGCAGAAGGCGTATAACGACAGCATAATGGACCCTGAGACGGGAGAGCCCAGTCCCTTGGGACCTTACTTGAGGCCTACTATCCCTCCGCTTGAGAGAACCGAGAAGCTGATGAAAGACCTGAGAGATCAGGAAATTGATGTCCCCCCTGAGTTGGAGAAGGAAATCTTCGATCACTCTGCGAATAACAGTGGGTTATATGCCAGCCTTATGGAATGGTGCGAAGGAAAGGATACGGTACCCGTTAAACATGTCAGGAAAATTGTCGATATGATGGACCGGCTAAAGCTTGAGATGGCGAAGCAGATGCACGATGCAACTGAGAAGCTCCACAGGAAGGACAAGGAGTACAGCTTGCTCCTCGAGCAATACGAGACGATCGGAAGAGAAAACGAAAGCCGAAATAGGGAGATTAAGAACCTGGTGCAGAACAAACGCCCGAGAAGACACAGTTTCCCGGCCTCGAGGGAGGTGAAGCATTGGTCTGCTGAGTTTGGTGAACTTATGGACAAGCGTATTGGGGACTTCAAGATAAACATTGTGGGACTGCATGAGGATGACAAAGGATCCAAAAAGCTTGAAGAGAAAGTCCACAGCCCAGAGGAAAAGAACAACGAGGCAAGAGAATCCTCCGGTGGGTAAATAAGACCCTTGTAAACTTGTCTAGAGAATAACATAGCAACAGATGATACCACATTCCAAGATGTCAAGTTCCAAAGTGCCTCTCGACAGACTGAGGGTGACCTTGAAAAGGAGATTCAATGTGGGAAGAGAGAGCTGGAACTTTCCGCAAAGGCCAAGGGTAAGCAAAAGCAGGCAGAATCACCAAAGGAACCTCCCACGACAACCACTTCCCATATGCCTGGGACCTCGTTGGACGCCGTTGGAAAAGCCCAGTCATTGACCTACGACGCACTACTCGAAGACCTGGAAACCAGCGATATCGATTCACCAGAGTTTCTTTTGATTACAGAGACGCCAGCAAACCGAGACGATGATGCAGAAGAAGATATCATCGGAGGAAGAACACTGGAGACAAAATTACAAGAAGCATATGTCCAAGTCGATGGACTGGAAGAACAAGCCCGAGAATGCAATACCTGGATCGAAACCTTAGAAGAACAAACACAAACACAAATGGGGACAGATTCCAACAAGATTGACGAGTTAAAGAGACACAACAGAAAGCTAGAGACAGAAATCGGGGATCTTAAAAGAAAGGACAGCACTAATCGGAAACTCCGAAAGGCCCTGGAAAAAGTCAACTTCCGTACGACTGACAGTTTGATTAGTGCTATTGGAGACTATGAGAATGGCTTCGATGACACGAAAGAGCCGAGTCTCGTGGACCGGATCAACTATCTCAACCTGACCTGCTTCTTCCGAACTCGTAACTACATTCAATTGGCGCTTCGAGAGGGCGCTGATCGATTGGCCTCAATTCTGTTGTCCGATGTTTCGAAATGGTCGAGTTTTGCCGCGAGGACTTTGAAAAGATGGACGCAACCGTCTACAGACAAATCAAAGCCTCAATACACATTCTATATGGCGTTAGGGCTGTGTTGAAGGCTGAAAACGAAGAAACCATGTCGCGAGGTCGAAGACACCTTAAAGCTGGACACAAAACTCTCTCGCGCATCTCAGATGCAGCCACTTTCAAGCAACTACAACAACTTGTTGAGGGTATCATTGAGAAGACCCAAGACGAGGAGGGTAAAACACTACGCAAAAAGATTCGCTTCAGCTTCCAGAAAGGTATCACGGTTGGACAGAAGCTCAACCCTAAGATTGAAGAAAAGATCGGAAATGATAGTTCTATGGAGACAGAGGCAATGCGTCGCTCTGGATATCATTCTCCCCCTTACCCTGGGAGCTTGAGCGAGGATAATGCGGATGGGGAGGAATAAGTTGGAGGACATCAGCGAGTGAGGATATATCAGGGTTTGGTTTGACGTGTGGTAGGAATTTCCGGGTTTGTTCTCCTTTTTTCTTTTTAACTTTTTCGAAATTTCGCAAGGCTCTAATTCTGTAATTTTATCTATATGCACTCTACCTAGATAGCAGTTGAAAAGATCGAAATTCAATATTATCTTGACCAATCTGCTCTCGTAGTTGTATCGATATGACCACCGTAGATGTCAATCAAGGGGCACTGTAACCTCCGTCAATAATAAAGTTGGCACCCGTAGCATATGTGGAAGCATCCGATGCCAGAAATAGGTAAGCACCCTGAAGTTCGTGTGGTTCACCCTCGCGGCTATCCCCCAATCAGCCCTGCAATCTACTCAATGAATAGGATCAACTTACCCGAGAGGAATCTTGTCCTTCCAGATGTCCTTCGTCTCCTGAGGCACAAAGTTGGAGATTTCAGTAATGATGTAACCAGGAGAGACTGCATTGGCACGAGCAAATCGAGCCCACTCGACAGCAAGACTCTTGACAAGGTGGATAACGCCGGCCTTGGCAGCATTATAAGCAGCCTGAAGTTGGGGAGTGTTCACAATACCGCCGCTCATGGAAGCGGTAGCAATAAAACTGCCAGAAGTGTAGTTGGTCAAGGGTTGGCCGTTGAGATCGGTACCTTCGTTCTTTTGTCGACGCCAGTGCTTGGCTGCAGCTTTGGCGCTATAGTATGTGCCATCGAGGTTAGTCGAGACAACATCGCGGTAGTGGTCAATAGGGCCATCGACCATGGGTCCCTTTGTCCAGGGAATACCCGCATTAGCCACAAAAATGTCAAGTCTGTTATTCAAGTCCTTGACCGATTGGTCGACAGCTTTCTCGACAGCTTCTACATCTCTCATATCAACCTGATAGGCCTTGACTATAGAGCATCATGTCAGTAAATAATGTAATCTCTCAGGTGTACACTCCTATATTTTGACTCGCCTGTGACGTTGTACTTCTTGGATAGCTCCTCAGCGCGCTCTTGAGCTTTGTTGCTAGTACGGTACCAGATGGCGATGTTGGCGCCAACCTCGGCGTAGGCCTCGGCGATGGAGAATCCGATGCCAGCAGCGGCACCGGTTATAATGGCAGTCTTGCCTTGGAGGGAGAAGCGCTTTAAGATGGAGCCTCCATCAACCATGCGGCTGTTATCGTGGACAAAGTTACCTCCGTTGAGAGGGTTGAGGTCAGACATATTCAAGACCGTGAGAGAGAACTCAAGTAGGAGACACAAGGTGGGTGAGAAAGAGTATCGGAGAGATTAAGAAGCTGGAGTGTGATTTGAAGGAAATGACTTGTTAAAGCCTCAGATCACGAGCTTTTATACCACAACGTGTCTGGTCAAATACCCTCCACTGGCTCCCCTCTGTTTATCATGTTGCAACGAGTATTGGACCCACAACCTGATAAATGAACGGAATCGTTGTCCCTTATTGGGATATTCCGGGAATATCAGTGATAACACGAAACCATTACCGCCTGTTCCGATAGATGACCTGGCACATCTCCATCGTCAGATAGTCGGAGTTACCCGAATGAGATAGTTGAGAGTACAACAGACTAGCGGTCGAAAGTCTCATGGGGAATATCTGCTCACTAAAGCCGTTAGTTGTATGGAAGAAGAAAAGCTTGGGTGGGGACATATTCAGCTGTTCTTTAGAGAAAGGTGTTGGCCCCATGGTATTGAGTCTCTGATTGGCTGTGACCCCTGTCATGAGGAATATAGAATGAAGTTCCTAGGGCCACTTCATAAGGTTCAGGATCCTGGAATCTTCTCAATAGTTACTGGTTACCCCGCAGAGGTCCCCGGCAATAAAGAAAGTGCTTTTATTGACTTATTATCCATATATAGTAATAACACTCCTCAAGAGTCCCATATAGACATAGACATGCATATGTAGCCGTGAAATATTACCTAAAGCATGAGATGCCTACTCTAGCAGAGGCCTGATTCCTCACAGTAGGAAACCTATAGCTTGCTCTTGTAACGGCGATGAACGAGAGACAGCCGCGTCTAGGTAGTAGGAATGTGTTGTCGACGTCACATGCCCCACTGTCATGATGCAGCTTGAGGTACTAAAGTAGTGGGGGTTCTCAAACTCCCCTCTAATATTCATTGCCTTTGGTCGCTTCTCAACAAACCTGCCAACCTTAGAGATTGACCTTTGCTTCTTTATCATCGATCCTCTCTCTACTTTTCATCATATCCAAGGGCACTTCTGTTTAATATAAAAGAACTTGCGACTGAAGGCTTGTTTTGCATCTATTGTAACCAACTCGCACCTCTTCATCCATCATGGCAGAAACAGTAGCTTCGTCGAAGACCCATCGTCCCTACGATTCGAAGCTTGGGATAATCACAGGGGGTTCTCGAGGTTTGTTTATGTCTGATCCCGTTTCATCTTCAACTCCATTGAAAAAATCAAGGTATTGGCGCAGCCGTTGCTGCAAGACTTGCTGCTAAAGGATGCAACCTCCTCCTCGTTTACACATCAGATTTATCGTCAGAACCAACCAAGAAGCTCTGCAGCGAACTCACTTCATCATGCGATATTCAATGCTCTGCGGTGCAAGCTGACTTGACCAATCCTTCTGAAGCTACGACTAGAGTTATTGACGCGGCATGTTCTTTCCACCATTCATATAACCCAAATGTGCCTTTCCAGATTGACATACTCATAAACAATGCCGGAGTTTCTTCAAATCAACATATGAACGATACAAAACATGGAGCTATTCAAGAGGTTGAGTTTCACCGCGTCTATAACGTCAATGTCCTGGCTCCTCTCCTCCTAACCCAAGCTGTTGCCCCTCATCTCCCCAAAAACCGCTCAGGGCGTATTGTCAATGTTTCAAGTGTTTCCTCGTCTATCGGATACCAAGGCCAATCTGTTTACGCTGGAAGCAAGGCAGCCCTGGAAGCGATGACACGGACATGGAGTCGTGAGTTGGCAACTCGTGCTACTGTTAACGCTGTCAACCCTGGTCCGGCTTGGGGAGATATGTACGCAGCCGTCGGACAAATTTTCTGGGATATCAACCAGCCTTATGTCGATGCAGCTCCATTAGCGCAGTATGATGGTGAACCGGAGGTCTTGGCCATGGCAGGACCCGATGCTGATCGCTTCGATCGAACTGTACGCGAGAACATGGGTAATCGGCGGCCAGGATTTACAGCCGAAATTGCGGGCACAATTGATATGCTCTGCTCGGAGGAGAGTGGGTGGACAACAGGCAGTGTCATTTGCGCAAACGGTGGCATGAAGATGTCGATCGCTTAGGTTTCTTATCAACTTCGCCGTACACGAACAAAAGCATGGAAAGGCAGTCTGATCTTTACTGTGATTGTGACACCCGATTTCGGGTTTCTAGTTCAACTGAAAGGCTAGTCATTCAATTTGCTCATCCTGGCAAATATACATCCTTAAGATTCAGAGTCCCCACGCATCATTTCACACCGGCACAAGAAATAAATTTCATCAACTGAACTTATTTGTATAACTAGGTATTTATCATTCAGATCTGTCCAGCCTGCTGTTCAGACACATGACCTGCTACGAAGCTGCAAACAAAGTGATTGCACAAGAAAACCACCCCTTGCATATGGTTGACATCATGGTCTATTCCACTATGCTTGCCCAGGGTCGTGATTGCGGCTATTGTACAGTGGTGGTAGTTTGCATCTAGGGCAAAAGTGAAACCGCCTTTCAGACAGCGCACCAGGGCCATTAGACAGTCGGTGGCAATATTAAAGCAGCGGTGCTTCCTTGAAGCAGTTAGCAGTCCAGGCATTGATTTGTGCGACCATCTGCACAATGCACAATGCCGAGTACCTTGAAACGAGGATTCTCGATAATATTGGTTCCCTCATACCATGGCGTCAAGCATCGGAGTGTCACGCCCAATGCCGTGTGACGACGTTTAACAGATTCGACATATCTGCCAGCTTAACAAAGTATGTAGGCATTAACCCTCCTGCCCTCGCCGTCGTATCTGAGGTAGGAACCGAAGATACACAGGAATCCTGGTACAAGACCGAGGTAGTTGTCTTTGTGACATTATGATTGGCCAGTAAAGCAACGGAATAGAGAGCTTTAAAACTACCAAGATCGGACAAAAGACTGTACAGTGCACATGTCTGTCTGTCTGATGTATATTTAAAGTCAACAATAGTAGGGCAGTGGACCAAACGGTTTAAACCTCCATAGCAAAAACACGCTCGCCTCATTTTCTGGCAAGAGTTAACCAAAGAGTCTCTATTGAACCTGAGATATGCCTTGGGTCCCAGCTACAGACTAGGCTACACTATGGACCGATTTAAGGTCTATTTTGTCTTGATTCCCATCACACGGGAACTAGCAAAGTCTAGGGTGAAAATACAAAATATAGCCCGTACCTTGTCCTAGAACAAAGCACTCATAAAAAGACAAATGCAGCGAAGCAAAAGCTGGGATCATAGACACGGTTTAGGCGTCTCAAGTCACACAATATTAGAGCAGTCAGGCATAAAAGGCCGATCACCTCTGTAGCTTTCCCCGTTTGTTTGCAATTCACAATTGGAATAGAGTTTAGTCGCCATTACTTCCATCGCTAATCGACATCTGCAATCACAAAGATGCATCCTATTTGAGATGTTAGGTTGTCCGCGGCTTCTCCTGAAGGGAAACCCTAAGGCCGACTCTGGGTTAGTTAACGGCCTTGACGTCGGTTTGGAAACCAATATTTCACCTTATTTATTTACTTACTGTGGATCAAGATCTATTGCTTCACTTCTGTTGAGTAATTACTGGCGCTCGTGCAGAAGTGGAAGCACAGTTTCAGCCTTGAATATCACGGATGCTGAATGAAGCAGGTCCATTGACATACTGACACAAAATGAGGACCTGAATATCTTATGATCGGCAGAGGCTGTTCCCAGAAATTCTTGGACGTACATCCAGTTCCCACTTAATACTGCGCTCCCAGAGGTTTAATTCCCGTAAACCTTTTGATGGGCAATACTAAGTACCTATCAAACAAAACGCCCGACCACTGCTTCTGCGGTTTCCTTCTGACCTGTTCCATGTACCTGGTGGTTCCACAGTCATTCTCTATGACCATTGCAGAATTGGTTTGAATGTCGTGCGATATAACAACTAACTGTCGGCCTGAAAAATTGGCACCTCAAATAAGAGGGAGAGGTCGGATGTATAAAGGAAGTGATGGCCATCAATCCCAGGAGGTTTGCCTCATCACACTCACTCGTTACCGTGCGACTTCGGAGAGTGACTCTCTGATAAACTGATACACTCCCTGCTATCCTTCTTCACGATCAATGTGTCTTGTCCTACTGGGTACAGGTCACCAATTTAATAGCAACCCTTCCTCTCTCCCCTCTCCTTCCTCTTTCTCTCCTCTCTCCCCGAACGCGATCATCATTTCTTTTCCCCCTTCCAGAAGATTTTCCCAAGTTGATTTGAAATCTCACCCGTTTTAAGCTCACTATGGTAGGCAGTCCAACACACACGGACCAGGCTTTTCTCGCCAAACTAGCCGTTCGCCAACAACTGAACTACGATGCCATGACTTTCTTTGCTACGGCTATGGCTACCTTGTACTTCGCCATCTGTATGGGTCTTCTTCTTAGGCGCCTTCTTGTCGAATTGGGTGCCTCAAGCAAGCCAAACATCGCCACATCCATAATGCGGTGAGCAGTTGTTCTCAGTCCTCGTCTGGTGTGAGGGTTAATTATCTGATGGTATGGCAGGTACCCGAGAGCCACATCCCTTGGAAATATCCCAGGTTCGCCATCGGGAGGACACGCCTTCATTATACTAGGCTATTTGGTTATCAATTTGGTTGTCACTTTCACTTTCTTGGATAACGACAATATGCCTCTTCTTTCTAATATAGCCTCTCGAACAGGATGGTTGGTATTCTAACTACGTCTTCCCTTCACGTACTAACTCAAGCTTGTAGGATGGCTATTGCTAATCTGCTCATTGTCATCCTTCTTTCTCTCAAGAACACTCCTGTTGTTATATTTATGGCCTCATCTTATGAGCGCCTCAACGCCTTGCATCGTATAACTGGTTATGTCACCCTTATATTCTCTATAGTTCACTCCTGTAGCTACGCTGCCGTCTTCGGGGCTCAACACTTCCTCAAACGCTTACTTGTGAGAGAGGAGATTTTTGGCATGATTGCAATGGGCTCGTTTATAATTCTTGGGTTTGCTGGTGCTGTTCTCCGCACGTGGTGGTACGAACTATTCTACTATGTCCATGTGGCATTCTGGATTCTTGCCATCATCATGACTGGTCTTCATCAACCAGAATCTAGCAAGAAGATATTGTTCGTCCTCTGTGCTGCAGCTGGAATCTGGGTCCTTGAACGCATCGTTCGTCTCGTGCGTATCATCGTCAATAGCACCAACAACACTGTCACCCTCGAGCCGCTTCCCAATGGCGGAACTCGTGTAACACTCGCAAAGGCACCCGTGGGTTTTTCCTCGGGAAAGCATGGCTTCCTTTGGATTCCCGCAATACGCGCCATCGAGACGCACCCTTTCACCATGGTCTCTACAAATCCTATCGAGTTTGTTGTCGCAGCGTATGATGGATTCACTCGAGCGTTGCATAAGTGTGCCTCGGAGAACCCTGGAATAACATTGAAGGCGTCAGTTGAAGGGCCTTATGGCGACTTTCCCGATCTCAACCGCTATGACAAGGCCGTGCCCATAGCAGGGGGCAGCGGTGCCAGTTTCACCGTTGGCGCTGCACTGGACATGTTAAAGCGACTAAACACAGAATCTGAGGTTGATATTGAATTTATCTGGATGATCAGAAAACCAAGTGAGTCGATACAGGGTGGCGAGATTTCAGGGCTCTAACCAAGTGTGTAGCCTACTTTACCTGGTTTGCTGACCACCTCGAAACCTTCCATCAGGATCGCCGTATCTCAACCAAGATATATATAACACGCGGTTCAGAAGCCGAAAATGTCATCCAGGCGCAGCTTTCGCGTGCACACTCATCTTCAAGTAGTACTTTTTCTGAGCCTGACCCGGAAAGGGACACCCTCACACGACTTGATACCACCATATTATCGCTTGACGTTGAGAAAAACGGCAGCCTTTCACCTGGCTCACCCCAGAGACCAAGTTTTCCAGGCGACGCCGCAATCTATCGCGGTAGGCCAGATGTTGCCTTGCTCGTGAAAGAAGCGATAGAAAACATATCGCCTAATAAGCGTGTGCTGGTGATGGGCTGTGGGCCACCAACATTGATGTCGGCTGTACAGAATGTAACTGCTGATTGCATCATGGGCAACGGCGCAGGCGTTGGGTTGCATCTAGAGAAGTTCGGGTGGTGACAGAACTGACAGACAGTCTCTTCCGCACCCTCAAGACTAGAATTTATGATTGTTTCTTACGTATACGAGGAAAGATCATAATTATACTGAATGAAGACTGATGGCTAACGAAGCATCGCGCGATAGCTCGTGGTACTATGAGATTCCGAAATATTTTGCCTCTTAGGCTTTTGTAATTTGTTGACTATGGTATCAAACATCGATACATATATAATATACATATATATCCATACCTACAAAACTATAATTTGAGAATATGTACCAATGTCCATCCAGACGGAGGACCTGTTGGGTATAAAGCATCAAAAAAAAAAAAACCCCCCAATCATTCATCATTGATCCAACCCCGACGCCACCCTTACCGCTGTGTATGAGTCCCAGAGGTCCAAAGATTCAATCATAGAAATAGACAAAGCTGAATTAAGTTAAAAAAAAAAATCATCAACATTAATTATGTTGTCGCGTTGTCGCGACTATCCTCGCATTGGTGTATCGAGGGCTGTGAAGAGCGGCGTCTAGTGCTGAGGAACTTGGCGCCTATAACCCTGGTGCCATAAGATACTTTGTCCAGAAAGCCCTGCGACTTCTCCTTCATGGTGCTTTGTCGACGTACCCGGTCGGCGATTGCTGTCTCCAGAGGCGACGGCATCTCCTCATCCGGCTGTCTGAGGGCATCACGCACTGCGGGACAAGGATCTACGAGTTGTTTCGCGTCGCTAACGAACTGGAGAAACACCGAATAGGACATGCAAACGGTCTGGAGGACGATGATGACGATGAAAGCCGTTCGGACGGTACCTCCGTGTTTGATAATGCCGTACATGACAAAGGGGAAGAATCCAGGGCCGGAACTACCCATAGTGATAAAAGCCGCGGCACGCTTGGTGCGCCGACCTTGGCCACGGAGACCAATGGCAAAGATGAGAGGATATATAGGGCCCTCGAAGAAGTAGAAGAGGACAATGGGAATGACAAGGAGATTAGGGTTGGGTGGACGAACAACCACAGGAAGAAGGGCGAAAACGAAACAGCCTGCAACGCAGGCGGTGAGGATGGTGCGAGGTCGAGGAAAGCGGGAGCGGTATACAGAGAGATATGCAAGGCCAGCTGCCATAAATCGGGACACAGCGAATGCGGTATGCGCGATGAGAAGATAGTCAGGGATTGAGAGGGCGATGCCTGGAGGTTGATCGGGATTGGGCATATCGCTTGCACCTTGAGTAGCTTCCTCGCCGGTGTTGGGTTGATTCGGAAGGATGGATATCATGAGACTGCGGAAATAGATACTGAAACACTCTTGGGCAGCCACGTATGTGTACTGCGCAACAACAGCCAGGATGAGAGACCAGGTGCGTAGCTGTAGACCGCCTCTCTTTTTCTGAGGGTCCATAGGGAGATGCTTGGCAGACTGCTCCAGCTCGCGATCGCTCACTTCAGGCAGAGGCATGTAATAGAAGAAGAGTCCTAGGGCAACACAAAGCAATGTAATTCCCAGGTACGTCCATTGAACATTAATAAGCGTCATGCTGGTCGCGTTGTTCTGCTCAACAATGCCCCTGAAGAAAACCTTTTGAGCCAGGAGGCCGCTGAGGACACTGCCAATGCCTTGAACGCCCTGGGCCATGAGTACGCGAGTTTCGCCGTATTCAGGAGGGCCGCAAAGTATCAAAAATGCATTTGCGCCGACCTCTAGGACCGATAGACCGAACCCAACAACAAAGTTGCTGAGCATAAATCCGGCGTATGATTGGGTGACAGCAGAGGGCCAGAAAATGACAGTTCCAATGCCGTAGAAGCATAGTCCAACGATGAAAGTAACTTTGAAACCACCAACGGTGTCGTGGCCGTTGGCCTTGTGCCGCTTCGACCGGTTATGTTCGTCGCGCCGAAGAATCCATTCACCCACTAGCAGGGGTCCAAAAAAGTAACCGCCGCCAAAGTATACAGACGTCATGCCAAGTGTTTCAGCTGTGGTCATATTATCAACTGTCGCAATGACGTTATTCAACGTGTTGAGCAGACCATATGATATGCCCCATAATAGAAACAATATGGAAACAATGGTGCAGTATTTGAATGACTGTTTCTTGTTGCATTTGAGCATACTTTTCGGCTTTGTCATGTTAACAAAACCAAAGTAAACGCCCTCAACGGTGCCAGTGGAAGATGTCATGGTCGTCGTAGTTGTTTGAAAGGTTCCGTTACTTTGGTAAGTAGATTGTGCGGGACGGGTCGGGCCTGGCTCATCGAAAGGGGTTGTTAGAAATTCCATGGCGCTCATGGGACCGTTGGCATTGAGCGGTTGTGCGCCTGTTTGCGCAATAGGCGGAGGTTGTTGAATACTGGCGCGATGGCCTGTTGAAGGCGTGTCTGAATCGTTAGGTCCTTTCGGTGTACTGGTCCTGGTCCCATCGGGGTCGTAAAGCATAGAAGGAAGCAGCTTGAGGACCAAAGGCTTCAGCGTCGGGACGCAAGCGCACATCATTCCAACATTGACCTCAACAGCACTCCACATGAGTGATCGCGAAGCATTCCAAGCAAAATCAGTTTGTCCGCCAAATCGCGATTGAGGATCGGCAGTTGTGCTGGTTGGAGCTGTAATAGCTTGCTGCAGATAGTAAATTCTGACCACATCAACAACAGTGACGAAGATTCCCACGGTAAAGGTGAGAACCAGGATGGTTTTTTGGCGAGAGGGTAGTCGCATGCCGGTCAGGACAGGTATGGGGAGAGCGAGGATGGCCAAGTCGGTAACAATATTGACGGGAGAGGAACAGATGAACTCGGTCAGTAATGGTATACATTTTGCATGTTCGTCATAGTGAACATCCCAAGCTGCCTGAGTAGGGCGGCATTGAAATATGTTCAGAAAGGTAAGAATGACACCCGCGATGTTAACAACCGCAAGTGTCAACCAAGAGGCGAATCGAAGGACTCTTTGTGTGTGCTTGGCCAATCGCAGGTAGAATATGAGTATAGATGTTTTGGTGGCCATCAGGGCGGGATTGTACAATATCGAAAAGACGTATTCGCAGCGGCGGAGGGCGGGTAAATGGTGCGGATCGATGTTCTCGTCATGTCGTCCAAGGCCATTGTGAACGCCAAAGCAGATGGTGAAAGAAAGGAAGAATGCGAAGAGCCATGCGAGAATCATGACACGGTCATCCCAGGTGACGTTCCTAACAATAAAGGTGCGCGACACCATTCGTGCTGCGACGAAGACGGTAGCAAGGACGAGAGTGGCCGTGGTGACCGCAAAGACTGCCGGCCCACGATCGGGAAAGCCTCCATCGCCGGTGGAGGCCGAATCGGACATGTCGAGGTTGGATTTTGAAGAGACATGGACTCGTCACTCGTCAGACGGCGGGAATGCAGTTGAGGTTGAGGATGGCTTGAGAAGTTGGAGCCGTTGCTACCTTGATGAGCGTGCCATGTCTTTGGAGAGTTGTGTTCGATGGTTCGAATATCGAGGTTTCAAGGGGATGAGATGACCGGTAAAGTCGGGCGAAGCAGTGGGCAGTTGGTTAAGTCCAGGTAACGTAACCTTGAATCGTGACTGTCAGATGGCGGATATTGGAGAGTTTTCGGCGTACTGTGAGGTACTGCTGGCGCGTATTCCCGTTGGGATTTACCAACCTACAATTGTCCTTGTGATAATAGAGGCAAGTGAGAGAGAGGATAATTTGTTGAAGACGTTTGTCAATCAGCCGAGTAAAAAGTAAAGTTGATTGTCCCGACCCGTCCTGTCAGATCCGTCCTTGTCCTTGTTTGTTCTTGAAAAAGCAAGCAAGCAAGCAAGGTACGAGCACCTGGGCTTTCAATCGTCAAAAGTGGTTGTGGGATGCGGCGCAAGTCCAAGCCCGGGCGATGGAGAGAAAAAAAACCGGGGTGAGTTTTTTTTTAGCGGCTTTAGCGGGTATCTCAGCCACCAAACAGTGAGCCCGCCGGCATTCGGGAGGTCGTGGAGTACCTAGGTAGGTTGGGAGCTGGAGCCGCCAGAGGCTAAATGAGAGTCTTAGCTTAGGCCCAACGATGTGGATACTTCTATAACGGCATTCCATAAGGGCAGTTTGAATTAAACGGTGAGAGCTGGAAAGGAAAGCTTGAGAGGGACAAGAGTTTGGTAGAGTTTGGGCTATCCTTAAGTTGGATGAGTGCGAAAAGTCAATACTGTAGCTGAACGAACGAATCCCTTTAGGTTGTACTACATACGAGTCAATGGATAATTACAGTAGGTAGGTACTTTACCGACTAATCGGATCCATACTCGTTAGTCAGGTGACTTGACTCTTTGGACAATTCTGGGGTGGTCAAACTAGTCCATTGGTCCGTTGGCCTAAACTTGACTAGGAGCATGTTAAGCAGATCCAATGTCATTGATGTCTGGGGTGGATAAATGAGTCGTAGGTACAGATACGATGGACGTTATTAGCCATTGGGTTGCGACCTGCATAGACGAGAAAAAGCATGCAAGAAAAACTCTTCAAGTCTGTCTACATAATTCAATTTTCGGCAGGGTTCTGAAACCTGGCTTTACTGCTTGGGCTCCTCTCTCTCAACCTTCAGCTCAGCTCAACTCTTACTCACTTCAAGTTCGGTCGCTTGGTTAGGCGAATGATGGTCAATGGCACTGTACCATCCCCTAAAAAATGCCGCGCACCAAATTGAGGGGGAAATGACACTGATACATGATGAATGGTTGGTCAATAGGCTACGCTACGTTCGCCATCATCGTCATCGTCACCTCCAAACCAAAGTCAGCCGCCCGTTGAACTTGGAATCTCAGACATGGATGCTTGTTCCCAATAGAATTGATTAACTAAACTGCTATGTAACTATTCTTGATACGATTTTCATTTCGGGCCTTTGCTTCCTTCAACTTTTTGAAATCGTGCAGCCAACAACTGCTGATTCATGCAATACAACACACAAGTCACAAGAGATCATGTCCCCAATAGTAGAATGACAACACCACCAGCTAGCTCTAGCTGAAATGAAAAAATCTCGATGCCTAAGTAAGTATTTTTTTTTCCCCCATATTGATTGCCGCGGCTCCGCTGTTGCCTGACTTTGAGCATCACTCCCTTATGTGTATTCTGATTCTCAAGCCACTTTACGCTTATTCCCCCCAAATACCGTATTGTTGTAGTCTGTATGTTACCCGCACCGTCGTGCCGTCGCTCCTCAGCCTCACACACTCTCCTCGTTTATCCTTGTGCAAAGATCATACGTCATGTTTTTTTGACAGGGATAGTATGACAAAAGTTGACAAGCTTTCACCAAGTCTTGATCGCCATCAGTGAACGACAAAGACAAAGGGATCAGAGGGTGTATATCCGTTGGCATGACTGACTGACTCTATTTTTGAGTTGATTCTCAGTTTTCAATTATACTATCTAACTCATCATTGCCGCCTCACACCGCAACAACATTCAAATATCTGCAACTAACATGTACGTCGGCCATCAGCTCGGCCGATAATGCCCGCGTCCCATGGCCTCGACTAATCTTTCATTTTGTCTCTTTTCTTTTCCGCTGTTTTGGCGCCCTCCGCAACTAGCGGTGCCAGATAGGCACCGCCGATCGTCACTCTCCCATCCACCGAGGCCCAAGCTTTGCAAGCGTTTTATGCCATGTCAGCGACCAGCAATTAAACTCAAGCTGCAACGTCAAAATTCTCAGTCTGCCAATGTCTCATGCTAATTTATGTCCCTGACTTTCTTCTGCAGTGGCCCGAGGCGCTTGTAACCGAGGCAGATGCAGGGTCTTTCCCCAGCATTAGGTACATTGGTACATACTCCATGTTAGTAGACGGCTAATCCGAACGTACCTACGGTGCTGCATGTAGACCAATATTGAAAAACAATATTAAATCCCATCATCGTTTCTCTACCACCTTTTATGGGGGCCATAGACAGTCTATGATATACTGTTGACCTACTATGAGATGAACTACCCAAGGTATTTTTTTGTTTTATCAAATAAAGTGAGGACTTCACCGCAAAGCATTGAAGCATCCCTTCAAATGTACTTTATATCTCCTGAACAAAATGTGAATTGAAAAATATGACCAACTTCTCTTTGGGATTCTCTAAATGATATTGTTCTTTCTTTCCGGCGCCGAAACCGACCGGACCCGATCAAGTCGGCATCCACTACCTCCGGAACTTTAGATCTCCGATCTCCGGCATCATATCTCAATCCTGTCACTAACGTCATGGCGACAGTATTAGAGAGAGAGAAACACACCATTCATTTCAATGCCCCTAGATTTACATACACGCTTGGTTCATCTTTCAGCTGTGATATAGTTGAGCTTGTTACTAGTTTCATCCCACTCGTTCTGCCCGGTAGGTATGGCTTCTGCGGTGCACACCCTCGGCTCCGGCAGCGCCGCACCAAGCCCGTCATCTCACGCTCAAGATCATGAGCCGCTCGCTACTGAAGAGACGCCGTTGCTTCCTGGGTTTAGATCAAACTCAGGGTCAAGCTCGGCAGTCCGACTGAGTGCTCAAAAGGACACCAATTCTCGACAAGCCGAGAGTGTCCAGACCAAAGTACACATTCCACCCGCCAGGGCGATTGCTATAGGCTTGAGCTTGTGGCTTCTCATTTTCCTGGCAGGTACGAGGCCATCCATCCCCGCATCTCTCCCTTTCTTTTCCCGGGAACCATAACAACATGCTGACGCGTTTACAGCATGTAACATGTCAGGCATGACCCTGATACAGGGCGATATTGCAGCTCAGCTGAACTCTCGTGGTTCATCTGCTATGTGGTTTACTAGCGCATATCTCATCCCCATGTCCTCTCTAGCACCTATAGCCGGTCGTCTGGCTACAATCTTTCCACCCAGAACACTCATTCTTCCCATTGCGGCTCTTATAGCCGCTGGTGGATTGGCTTGCACTGTCTCGACTTCATTTGGAGCGTTCGTCGCTGGGAGGGTTATTGCAGGTACAGGTGCCGCTGGAGTCTTATCCCTTGCTATTATCATTGGGCTGGAGCTAGCGAGTGAGAAGTCGAGGGGTCTTGTGTTGGGTTTGATCAACGCGGGCTTCACTGCTGGCGTTTCCTTCGGGGCCATCGTATTTGGAGGGTTGATGCCAGCAGTTGGATGGGTGAGTTGAAGCTGTTAGAATCTGTGAGCATAAGAGCAGGCTAACTATTCAAAGAGGCCATTGTTCTGGGGACAGATCCCTTTTGCCTTTGCTACAGGCTTGGGGGTGTTCATAAGCATACCTGCTGCCGCGGAAGTTGATGAAGCCAAGACTTCTACAAGACAGAAGCTCGCGCGGATAGACTATCTTGGGGCTAGTCTGTTGGTAAGATCTTCAATCCTCGCCATATGATATTAATCATCACTGACACACGTCACCAGACCGCATCTATAGTCCTCTTTCTCTACGCGATTGCGGACGATATCCAGGTCATCCCCCTCTGTGTTGCACCCGTCATACTTCTTCTCTTCCTTGCAGTAGAGAACTATCTGGTTGCAGACCCAATCATACCCCTCAAGGTCCTCTCCTCGTGGGGTATCTTGTTCTCATGCTTTGCGCAGCTAGGCTTCATGATCGTTCGCTGGAGCGTCTTATTCTACGCGCCCATCTTTATGCTCGCAGTCCGAGGCTCCTCTCCTGCAGCAGCGGGCTCAATCTTGATACCGACAAACATAGGTTTTGGCCTGGGTGGTATCCTCGTCGGTTGGTTTCATGTGCGCCGACACGGTGCGTTTTGGCTCCCTTCCATCTCAGCGTTGGCCATCTTCACCATCAGCACATACACACTGTCACTCATCAGCATAACTAGTCTTCCACTTACCCTCTTCATTGTCACCGTGTTAGTCAACGGCCTCGCAACCGGTGGAGGAGTCAACTACACTCTGGCACATATTCTGCACTTAAGCCACGATGACACCCGTTACATCGCTACCAGCCTGCTGGGCACGTTTCGAGGTTCAGGGTCAAGTTTCGGCACCGCGGTTGCGGGTGGAATCTTTTACCGCTTACTCAGAGAAAACCTTGTAGCTGGGTTTCTTCAGCTGGACGGCGGTGAACATCTCAGCCATGCTCGGAAAAGGCTTGTTTCGAGCTTGGTCAATACACCGGGATTGGTACACGGCGGTGGCTTGACTCGTGCAGAGCAAAACATTGCCATAGAGGGTTATGCTGGTGCAACCAGAGGCGTCTGGCAGGCCATGGCCACGCTTGGTCTTGTGGTTGTCTTATTTCAAGCTTTGACGGGAAAGACAGCACCTGGTGATAGAGGAGAAGCTGAGACTCTAAACGAAGCGACGGCAAGGACCGTAGTGACAGAGAATGAGGGCGTCGGCGAAGCCGAAGTTGAAGGCGTTGAATTATCAAGATAGAGTTTGACATAGTAGCATCCGTTTGTTTGGAATTTGTTATATTTTTGGCTACGGTAGGGGTTATTTCGGCGGGTTTTATGTTTGTCAGTCAGTTCAGGACTCCACAATAGTCAAGGTGTTTGTTCATAGTGCGTATAAACGGTACAGGTAACAGGTTCGACGGATAAAGTTTCAAACAACATTTGGGGTCTGGCATTGGTTAAGAAAGTCTGTGTATTAAAAAAGTAACTCGTATCAAGAAACAATGCCTCGAGCTAGTAAAATAGTCGAGCATATATAACCACCGGGCTCATAAGTGACATGATGATTTATGCTTGATCTACTTACCTAGGCATAGATGTGTATATGTTTATGCAGGCTAAGAAAGATCAGCTCTCTTCGGGACGGCACTTCCCGCAATCTCCAAAATAAGCAATTATGTGAACTGAATGTAGGTAAAACGCCTATTACCGGTACTGGTTTGCATAAGTTACTAGCTCTTATTCACCAGTTGGCCGATGCCCCCCAGGACATACTGCTACGTGCTAGACCCCTGTTTAATTTCGCTATCAAGTCCCGATATGGATGAACCCTTGGTTTGTGGCTCTACGGGCCGAGTGTGCCTAATCTATTTTCACCTACCAAACAAACCATTTGCACGTCCCCGAGTCAATCGTCTCAAGTTCCCGCTCCACTTGGATTGGACGTCAACCATAAATCCCAGATCCTGGCAATGCAACACCGTTAGAGAGATCGCACTAGTAGGGAAGCTTCTTTCAGAATCAGACCTGACATGACTTGTCACAGCAACACGATCTACGTAGCACTCTCGCTACCATGAGATGCTAGCACTACCACCATGACTAGCATTTGACTGCCTTGTTACATACTGGGTATAGTAACTGGTGTGGTGATCTTTAAAATGGATGCGCTCCAATCCCAACCCTGAATAGCTTGTTTAGAGTTTACAGGGCCGTCTGCTTTATACTGTACCCAATCTGCAAAGTAAACATAAGCCTCTCTCCAAGTACACTGGTTGATCAGCAACGCAAAGAACGATATCTTCAGCATGAGATGGATCCAGATTTACTAGTTTACATCGTGTTTCATTTCATCTTGCTTAAACTTGGTGTTCGATGCCTTCGAACCTAATTTAATGTACAGCGGCTAGTTGTTGCTTTTCCCAAGTGGTTCGTTCCAGTTCGTTGTATCGAGGATCCCGCCCTCATGAAACATCCATTGACTCAACCATCGTATGCGCCTGTAAATGCTGCAAGTATTCTGTCCATTGCGCCTCAAGTCTTTCTTGTCAGTAACCGTAGAGCTGCCTGAGCCACTTTGTTCGGACAGTGACTACTGACTTGTCCTTCCTATTCTATGTACCTTGACCAGTAATCGTAATAAACAAAAGAGAAGAAGAAAAGGGATTCGGATAAATTTTATCCCATCCAAGCCTTGCAATCAGGAGTTCACAGCTGAGTTGCCGAGGAAATAGTCAAGGTCACCTCCATGGCCGTTCTGTGATCGGTTCTCGTTCTCGGCAAGTTGCTCTAGGAGAGCGAGGAACGGATCCTTATCTTCTCCTTGGCCCGTTCCCGTGCTGCCATTGTTGCTTCGAGCTCCAGGACTTGGTGCTGCTGGCCGAGACTGGTTGAGATGCAATTTATGGTGGTTTTCATCCCCATGCCATGCGGCTGGGCTGCCAAACGCGTTCGTGGGCACTGTTCCAAACATTGCGTCATAGCCTCCGTTGGCTTCATTGATCATACCTGGGCCAGCATTTGTGATACTTGATCCAGATCCATAGCTATATGGGGGGCTGAAAGGTGCGCCACCCATCGGGTGCATGTTGTGAGACGAAACGGTATGCGCCGTGGGTGACATAGTGAAACCCGCTGCCGCTGCTGCCGCGACTGCCGAGTTGTTGGCAGATACATCGCCCATGTTGTCATGCATAGTGTACATCTCCTGGTTTTCGTGATGAGCCGGAATTGATGTTGGCGTTGCAAGGAGACCAGGTAATGAATGTTGCATCCCTCCAGAGGTGTACGAGAAAGATCGGCGAGCAGTGCCTGGCGTCGGGAGGCCTGTGGCCGATGGAGCAAGGCTCGCAATGACCTTTACATCAGGCCGTCTCCTATTAACAGGTCCTGCAGGGGCTGTATTTTTGCGCTTGAGATTGGGGCGCTGTGGTCCGTCGCTGTTTCGTAGGGTTTCTTCGGCAGCAGATCCGGCACACATGTCGACCGTGACATCTGCAAGGCGTAGATTGGCTGCCTCAAAACTGAAAGATGGGCCACCAGGTCCTCCAATATTGGAGTAACGGTCAAAGAAATCTTCACTGTGAAAGCCGGGTGTATACCGCATTGAGCTGCGTGCCAGCGCCTTCACCAACTCCCCATGTGCATGACTAATATCCTGTAGTGTTTCACGCTGGTGCTGTACGGTTGCCCAGGTATACCGGAGCTCACTCAGGAATTGCATCTCCCGAGAAAGGAAGTCTGCTGCAGAGCTGAAGACATTCAGCTCGCCTTGGGTTCCTTGCTGGCTATAATGGGCTCCATGAACGTGAACTGTTCCCGCAGTACAGACACAGTACCCTATAAAGGCAGGCCAATCAACAATTCCTGACTGCTTTGCGAGTTGAATGAGCTCCATGATGGCGTTGGCGTGAAGAAAGCACATATTGGTAGCTTCAATCTGCCATGATTGGTGTTGTCCTGTTTCCGCGAGCTCCGCTAGATCGATGGGGAGGAATGGTCGGTAAATAAGGCAATGGATGAGATGGTAGACGATCTTGCTAAGCAGTAAAATGGCGGAATCGGCTTGTCCAAAAAGCGCACCGAGGTTAGAAAAGACATCCTCAGTTCCAGAGGCCCATACATCCAGATCCTGACGGATCTTGGATATCGCTGAAAGTGTGTGCCATGGGAAGTGAGAGTCACCTTTGACACCGCCAGCGGCCAAATATCTATTTGTGTTACCAAGCACACGCGTGATGTCGATTAGCATTCCCATGCTTCCTTGAGGCTTCTTTTCACTGCCTTGGAAATACTGAAGGTTCGAGCCTGTTTGAAAGAACTCTCCTTCGACAGGGAGGGAGGATGAGTTAGGTGACCAAGATGGAAGGCGCAGCATAATGGTATTGTCGCTGATCAGACTGGGTCGCTTCGAACCGGTTGCTTGAAATCGGTCAAGCAGGTAGCAAGTCCAAAAAAGTCGGCGTCGCATCTCTCGTTCAACTGGTGTCATTCGAGCTTGACCGTCAGTTTCCTTGTGTATTTCAAGAGCCATGGCCATGCCAGTAGCACTCGCTGCAACTTGTTAGTAAAATTTATCAACAGCCCAGGACAATGTCACTCCTTACTCATGAGCATATACGCTTTTTTCCCTTTTCCCGTTGCAGTGAAAGCACTAACCAGCAACAAAAGCGCCTGCAATCCATCGATTGATGGCTCATCGGTATTGATCTCCTGTCTGGCCCGTGCCGCAAGGTCTTCACTAAGATTAGCAGCTGCTTGATATCCACTAGGGTCAGTGGTGTGTCTGGAGATAGTCAGCATAGAATTCAGTGCTATCGAGGAGAAACATACCGCGCTGCCACAGCCGAAATAGCAAAGGAGAGAAACCTCGGGAGTTGATTGAGCTGAAGTCTTTGCCGGATGGACGATTCGTCAACAACATAGTAAGGTTTGCCATGAAACCTGGCGAAGTAGGTATCAAGCAGAGCTTCGGCTTGAGCAGGAGGTGGAGAGAGGTTTCTGGAGAGAGCTGGTCAGCTATCAAGCCATGGTGATCAAGAGGCCAGGAAACAAACCGAGCTACTGGGGTATGCGGGGAAAGCGAGGCTGTATCGCCAGGAGAGGCGCGAGGATCAACTGCGATACGTTTGGCCATGGACTCGCCAATCTCCGTAACTTGAGAACCAGATTCAGAGGCTTCTTTCCCGGCTCCAGGCAGGTTCGAGCTTGCAAGTGACACATCGTCTTCTCCTTTTTCTCTCAACTTTGCCTCTAGGCCATCTACCCTTTTCAGAAGTGCTTCCAACACGTCTGTCTTTGGCCCACGCTTCTTGGGCACAGCATCTGGCAGATGATTAGTATGCATTGACACCACCCAGGCACGAGCGTGCTTCTCACCATAAATACAAGGGCATTGGAAAACTTGGCAAGCCTCACAGGATGGTCGAAGTCGGTTGCATTTGATCTAAAACAGCGCCAGTCAGAATCATAATTTTCTTACAAACCAGTAGCACTGCTTTACCTTTCGCTTTCGGCACGACTTGCAGTTCATTGATTCGCGTGGTTCGTTACTCATCCGGCGAGTGGGAAGGCGCTCGATGCCAACTTGAGGTCGAGAAATGGCCACAGGGTGGACTCCAGGTATGTGGGGAACGTTCATGGCGTCGTAAAGAGCAGCGGTCATATCTTTAATGGAGGTAACGAGTGAAAGAGGTTGATGGTCCAGGTCGTAGTAATGGGAGTTTGACGTTGCTTCACAGAAGTAAATGCCGTAATGAATGAAAGACAAGGATGTAGAAAAGAAAAGAAAGGAATGATATGAAGTTCGTGAGTCAAACGAAGCTAACCATTCCAAGTGTTACTGGATCCAAGCACTCTTAGAAGGTGTTGGTTAGCAATGCTATGTTAGTTGACAGTTTCGTTGAACTGTCAATGGTAATGAGGATGGTGCAACAGAGAAGTAGTATGTTCCCAAGAGGCCGGGTAACATGGGCAGAAATAAGGACGGAAATGGAAGAGGAGATCGAGGCTAGAAGTAAGGTGAGGCGTCGTAGAGGATGGGACAGGCCGGTAGTAGTAGAATGACTTCGGAGGCCCAGAATTGCACGACTGACCCGACCCGAACCCCAGTCGCCGGTCTCATTCTGGTTGTTGCCAATGTGGAGGTGGCTAGTGACAGGACCGGGGTGCGGGCATGAATGATGAGATGGTGGTGTCGATGTTGGGATGGATCATGGTGGGGAAACGGAGCTCAAGATT
The DNA here is from genome assembly GCA_012977745.1 of Fusarium anguioides. NCBI lineage: Eukaryota > Fungi > Ascomycota > Sordariomycetes > Hypocreales > Nectriaceae > Fusarium > Fusarium anguioides. The sequence continues at coordinate 19,113 of JAALXK010000358.1, read as the reverse complement.
TGAATCCCTTTGTGGACGCTGTTTCTGAAATGCTGACTCAAGCCTAACAGGCATTGTTCCCATGAACATGCACAACACCCAGCACCCAGCATAATCTCCTTAAGGCAAAAGGCGCATCTTGCTCGCGTTTGAACCAGCTATGTCATTGGAGCGCTCAGAGGGGATGGCGACTATGATGAAGGGAGTATGGTCACCCCCAAGTCTCCAACCGACAGGCTAAACCCCCAAATGATAGCAACGTAAGGGCCCCCGATAGGGACTAAACCGGGGAACTGCACACCTTGAAGCCGCTGGTCTCTTGTACTGTAGCACTCGTTACCCGAGGCATCTGTCGATCCTGTCTGCTTTCTCCGGCTCTTGTTGTTTGGATGCTGGACTGACACGGATTTGTGACTTGATCGAACTCTGCGTACTCGGTCTCTCCTAGCGATCTTCTGGGTCTTGCTCTCACCAAACTACCCCGAAAAGCGAATTCTTCGCACGAAATTAGACATTTCGCTGCCACCAAGTGATAGCAAGGACTAGTTGGTACAATACGTACGTATGCCTTCATTTGTGCAAGGGACACCTGACACCAGTCCAGTCCTTGCGGGTCCGAAGTTCCATGACCAGAAACTCGGGCTCATGTTAGCGAAAGTGGCAGGGACAAGGTCGACAACGATTGGATACCATTCATCTCATGGTCTTTGATATTGGCTGGCTTGACTGCTCGATTCTGTAACCGCCAAAGAAGTGAGGTACCGTTCGATATGGGACTGCATCAAGTTGGCAAATTTTTATTCCGTAGCTTGAGTCTCAGTGTACGGTCTGAGCTCTATACCAACTTGGAAAGGGTAAGAACACTGGCTTTTCAAGACAGGGGCAGACATGTGCTTTCTTTCTCGTTGTCAACTTGAGCGGCAAGCTGAGGCTAACCAGGGGCTCTGATCAAAAGTCAAGGTCAATGCCGGACCCAGACCTTCGGGTCTGTGTACTGTAGATAGATGAGGTGCTGATGCCCATCAATTGCAAGTGTAAGTGCACGAAGCATCCGTTAGGTTAGCACGTTAGAAAGTGACCAAACCTTTCGGTCGGGATGAAACAAGCAAAGGCGAGAAGCGGGTGAGAGCCTTGCGATATTGACCAAGAAGGCTTCGGGAGTGTTCCATTGTGGGCTAGACTAGGTTAGTAGGCTGGTAGGGTTGATGAGTTGTCTCCCAATGCATTGGTCCAAGCTCTTGGTTCCTGCTTGTCATTTCGTGACTTCCTTTTCGAACAGCCAGCGCCTTTTCAACTGCACATGGCCGGCTCTTGTTCTGACTCTTGACAGCAAGAGCAATCCATGAAAGTGGAGGCGGGGTCCTTCAGTAAGGCACCTATCTAGGTATGTTAGCGGATGCTTCGCTTAAGCATAGCGGGAACAGCATTGTTTGGGCTTAACGGGGCAGCAGGGGCAGCAGGGGCAGCAGGAGCATGGGTGACCGGGCTGTCTTGACAAGTTCTCCCTAGAGCAGTGAGTAGCGAGCATGGGTTGAACGGACGACAACCTGGGCAGATGCGATAGGTTGGCGACTGCTTGTGCTTTTTTTGGTGAGCCTGAAACTCTAGAGGCAGGATCTAGGAGATTCTTGTCGCAAACAAACTTTTGATATCGTGGTCGACGTCTTGAGGATCGCACGACATCCAATGGCATCACATTCAATCACAAACATGCACCTGCATACAGCGTTTCAAAGGGAGGGACACCTGAAAACTCCGCACAAACAACACTATCGAGAATATCGATACCGACACCCTCACTCGAATCTATCTAAGATCGGGGCCAAATCAAAGAACTGAGATTAGCATCAGGCTTCATTCTCGCCTCGAGGAGAGAGATTTCATAGACCGCCGTCCGTCGCGATCCTGGCGGCTGGGCCCATCGGTTATTAGAGCATCCCAGCCAGGCAAGGTGCCTGGGGCCTGGCCAAGTATCCTTATCAATATTGCGCTCTCCTAAGTTACAATGCGTTCGTTCCCGTACGGGTTGCTACCTTGACGTTCTTAGTCCTAGCTCTGTGCTCCATCTTCTACACCTCCTCTGTTATTTCACTGATATCCTGTTAATAGATCAAAACTTCCACACAGCCATGTCGAATCTCGAAGATCTTCTCAGGTCCCTGACCATGACCACCGGTAAGGACGGGCTTATGGCTATTTCCGACAAAGCTCTTTTCCCCTGAAGTTGCCTCTACGCAACAGCCTGGCTCGCGATTGCTAGCGCCTACGGGTCCTGCAGTAAGTATGGAGCTACATAACCTTGGCTTTCAAGAGTCGGCCGAGTGACTGGCGGAAGTAATGACCTAAGCGCCAAACCCTTTTTCTTTTCCTTTCAAATGCGCAGCAGTCGAAGGCTGCTGCAAATATCTATTAAGGCGTTTTTCTTACAAACCTAACTAGTATTTCCATCTCCTAGGGCTTTCGGATTTGAGTACATACAAGGCATGTCTCCCCTCGAACCATGACGTGAAGACTCCAACAGCACTCCACTCCGGCCGAGATGTTTCCAGGCAGTCTAAGCTGTGCGAGGTTCAACGGAACCGTGAGGATCCATCGGCTGCAGCCTCCTAACTGACTTAGCAACGAGCTGAGCTCATCGATATTTCCTCACATTCTCGGAGCATATATCCTCGATTTGAAACTGATTAGCAGGGTTGAATATCAAGTGTGTCTCATAATTCAGCATCACGATTGGCCCTGAATGTGAGAGCTTACAATTGTATCTTCAAAAAAGCAAGCAGAGCAAGATAATATCGGACCTGCATTTGTGGAGATGTGCCAGCATCATCTGCGGCCATAAGGCTTGCATAAGATAGTAGGCGAGCGATTCGTCATCTCGATATTCTATCAATCAGCACTGATGCCGTTGAAGCCTCGCATAGACAAGGACATCCTTTCCACTTCTCATTGTGCCGGTCCTCTTCCAGCTCATAAGCTTCAAGTCGTCATGAGGCTAACTAACACCCTGGCAGCCTGGCTAGTACCGGCGAGATTGGTGCGTGCTTTTCACAGTTCTCATGGTCGGCTCCATTTCCCCAATTTGGGACTTGAGGCCGCGTGAAGCCCCTGGAACAGGCATGCATATTGAGTGATCCCTGTCAGTCCACGTTTAGGTGGCTTTTGCCTTCTGCCACACCAGACCTCGCCTCGACGCCTTGTCAAAGTCTGATATTACGACGCAGTGCTAATTATCAATGTTCTACACTAACGCTGGCTAGTGCGTGAAAGTGTGGTATCCCCAGTGCCGAGCGCATTGAAGCTTGATAAATAGGCTAAACCCAACATGTTCCCGGCTTGCGAAGTCTCCACGGCTGCCAGCCCAGTGAAAGAAAGATAGCTTGGCGCCATTGTTTTCTAGAAGGGCAACGTGTGAGTCTAACAAGGCCGGTTGTTGTCCTCCACTTTACCCCAGGTGTCCGATTCGTACCCGGTATAGATTGTCTTGACTACCTACCTATCGAACCATTTCTGCACTCTGAGAGTCCTGGGCTATTTGAACATATCCTTGCTGGGCTAACACGTATACAAAGAACCTGAGTGGTTCACCTAAAGATGAAACCAGCCGTGTCTTTGGATATGTCTCAATATCAGAGGTCCTCACGTTCACGCACTTAGCTTTACAGACTGATGACGTGAAGGTTACCATTCATTCCTTGTAGGGCCGTTGCTGGATCCTAAGTAGGCCACAATTAACCTGTGCTCAAATCGAATTCAATAGACTATCTCCGACGGCTGTCTGGATAGCTGCGTTCTCGATAATAGGTTTTGGTGCTCATCTTTCGAGATAGAAGGCAAGAGCTAAAAGCATTGCATCAAACCCAGGGCATGGTCTTTACGGGGCATCGATGCATCCGGAATCAGTAAACGACCCTGATCAGCGTCGTTCTTGGCCTTGCATCGCTCAAGAGTAGTTCAAGGTCTTGGCTCAAAGGTATATCTGGTGGCATGGTGAGATGGGATGAAATTCCACAATATTGTACTTTGGGTACCATGCATGCTTGTAATACACAACCTAGCAATGCCCGACTTTTACCTCACCCTACACTTACCAATGTCAACTTACAAAACCTAGACTTTTCAAAAACGGCATCTAGAAGGCAGAATTCAAGTTTATACAGTTCGTCAACAGCAACCGCAGTTCGTTGCACAATGAAGGCCAGTCCCGGGGCATGTACTCACAAACTCACAATGTTTTCATTCTCCACTCAAGGTGGAGGTTATTCACCTCGCTTGAAAACAGAATTCAGTTGCTACTGTCGGGATTGTTGAGCACACGGCAGTTAAAGCTACGGTCTTTGCATTCTGACAACTGTCGCACTCTGGAGAAGCATTCATGCAATGGGCAAGGACCTGATGCTTATGGATCTCATCAAGCTCAGGCTCATGAATACCGGCTCGTATTATCGAGAAGACCACACAGTCACAAACCAGTGTCTTGCGTAGCTGAGAATGCGTCTCTAACGAGTAGGATCCCAGCCACCATCAAAATAAACTAGTCATGTACTTTGCGTCCACAGAGGCTAGGGCATTCTAGAGTTCCCAAGACTTGTACTGGCCATAGGGAACTCCCACAGAGACTTGCAGATACAAGCCAGGTCAATCTGCCGCCGACCTTACAAGAGGAGACGAAACGACCGTTACCCGCTAAGAAATCAGAAGCTGCGGTTAGATGCACCCGATAGATTTTCTCATAGGCGCCTGGAATTGTTTTTGTGTCTTGTATGTACCATATCGATCTCATCACATCTCCACTCGCCCCTTGAAGCACCTTAATTTGATCAGACGTGCAGTATTGATCCAGTTATCGCTTTTTGCCCTGATAAGTACATATTTTGTTTTCGGAAGACGGGTTTTCAAGCCTTAGACTCGACCTGATACACATCAACCTTGTTTTCCTACCAGAGCGTTTCGCCGAGCCTCATGGCGGGGTTGTCTTTGTCTTCTACAAACCCCATGCGTGTAGTCTTGCAGTCTAGAAACCTCGGCGGTACAGCATTAGATTGTTTCCTTGTTCAAATGTGGTTCATATCAGGGGGCAAAGCATCGTGGCAAACAAACCAGTGCTGGCTACGGGTGAAGTGTCACAGCTAAGCTTTCTGCCCGGTCGAGACATTTGCAAAAGTCCTCTCATCTGAACTTGCTAGCCTTGGGAAAGAATAGCATGGTGTCGTTCCGTTCATCCCATCTCTCATCTCTTCTGTTCCGCATTCATTGTATCTACACACGTCATACAACATCCACTCCAGCCTTTGATCATAACCCCTATACTTCGCCTTAGGACCGAACCATGTCCAAGCTTCCTCCTTACTTGTCACATCCAGATATCTCGAAGTCAGAGTATTTGTCGTCCCGAGAAAGGGGCGGGGTCTTGATCGCTTACTTGCTTTGTGCCAGCCAGCATTCGAAGACCTATGTCCCATGCCCATCCATATTGGCAAGCACCAACGCTGGTGACCTTTTGGTTCTCCTTTGGAACCAAAATCAAGCTCTTTTCAGAGTGCTGTAGAGAAAGGAGTCAGTAGTCTCAAATGCGAAAGTGTATTTTACCTTGGTCTGGCTCTACACAAAGTCGTAGTTTGTTTCTCAAATGTCAGACGAGATGGATGAGCTCAGGATGGCAACTCTCATCTCGCCATACCTTGTCTCATGTGGACGTTTTCAAACTCGGCTACACTGGTTCTCTTCAACAGCCCGAGCCTGCCCTTTACCGCCAGAATGATGGAACGATTTGGATTTAGAACCTGGGGACCCAGAAACAGGCATGTATGCGCACATGCATACAGATAACGACGCTTACAAGGAGACAAATTGCCGCAACTATGGATGGACCAGGGTAAACTAACTCCAACCAAGTGCCTTGATTCCCGTACAGCGCCTATGCCCATCTTACTCAGTGCCCTCAGCAAAGGGCAGGCGAGGTCTTTGGCCAGGATTCACGGCACCCTTGCACAGCTACGGTACAATTCTTACTATTGTATAGTGAGAAGTGATAATGGCACATATGCAAAACATCACGGAGTCTTGATCGAATCAGATGATGGCCTCTGCTCAGATGAGCACATCTTGCCAAGGAGATGGTCAGCAGGGTGACGAGGATCATCAGGCTGTCTAAAACGTGTACTCCGTATATAAAAAGTAATAACATCTCAAAAGTGGAGCGAAAGGTTTTCGAAGCTCGTCATCAACTTGAGTTTCGGTTATGTTTGCCAGAAGCGTCTATACAATAATATTCAACTGACATATAGGTAATTTCCAACCCACTGGTTCTCGTATACGTTTTGTATCCTCATATTGTAATGAACCTTACATGGGCATGTCTAAACTTAGATAGTTATAGTTGACAGTAGAGAGGGAAAAGCCACAGATCGGGAAGGTTCATAACAAAAATAGGTAGTTAATAGGGGAACCAAGACGCTCCTATCTGCGGGGGCAAGTGGTGACGGTTCACGCCGCCGCCGTTACAACAAGCCCACTCTATAGGGCCCCTGTACATGTTCGCAGGGGTCTTCTGCACACCAGATCGACATCTGTCGAAATGCGACTATGTAACTTTCTCCTACGCAAATGCCGCGTAAAGCGGCTCTCATCCACCACCTACCACCCGAAGCCAGGCCGTGATAAGCCTGGGGTCCCCAAGACCCTCTTCGCTGGCAAACAACCACAAGGGAATATGGTTTCCAGGCGGTCTCGATGGTAGTCGGCGCTTGGCGTCAGGAACCTTTGGCGCGCATGTACCGGGGATAGTTCCCAGTTTGCTACCCGGCTTGGCCATTTGTAGCGGCGGCCTCGTGTGTGTCTTCTGGTTCTATCCCCTAGGCTGGGGCGCTTCGGACATCCAGCCTATTCCGTCGCCGATGCTCCAGGCTCGTTGGCCTTGATAACAGATGACCCTGAATGGCGTCGTCAGTGATCTCCTTTACAGGTGATTGTCTTTTGCCAGTCTCACTCTCCCCATTCAAGCTCCATATCGATGGCTTCCGCTTGCCAGTCTGACAAAACTATAGGGCACATTTTGTCCTACCAGCAGTCTTAAACTTTCAACCGTTGTAAATGCAGCGACATCGTCCGCGCCATATGCAGCAAAGCCAGTCTTCTCTGCGACGAGCCCGGGGTCAGAAACCTTCCTCCCAGCTCCATCAGCTAGATCGAGGAAGACCTTCTTTGTGTTTGTAGATCCCCTTGGTCCAACTGCCCCAAATGCTCGTAGTAACATGCCAACCAAATGACTCTTTTCTGACCCAAGAGCTGATACGATGACGAAAGGTGCGCTATCATCCTCCACTGAACGGGCTCGCTGCAAGCTTTCAAGACTGATGAACGGTTCGATGGGAGGGGCATTTCGAGCAAGACTGGTGGGTGTGCGGAAACCGATTGTATAGATCTTGGAGATCTTGAGTGCTCTCATGGCGAAGAAGACCGGAGCAGCGTCATCCGAGGAAGAAGCCATAACAATGGCCGACCGGCCGAAATACGCAGATGGTGCCAGATCTCGTGTCAGTGTACTTAGAATACCCTTCCACCCAGCATTATCGAATACAAGGGAAGTTGAAGATCCCAGACCGGACTGGCTGCCGAGGTCGACTGAGTCGCTCTGTCGTTGACGTGGGCTTGAAGGCATTGAACTCGGAGAAGACGACCTAGAAGAGCTGCCAGACTGGACCACGATAGTATCTACAACTCCAATGACACGAGCAGCCTCTGTAAGTATCGGCCCATTGCCTCCATTCAATCCCGCGAAGAACGGACTAATCTTTGTCAATGTGTTATGGGGGAGGCTTGGGTTAAGATAGGCGCCTCCGAAATGCTTCTGATTACACCACGTTTCCAAGCTCTTTGGGTTGTTCGGATGTCTCTCGACAACTGCAAATTGGTGCGGAAGACCTAGCTCATTGATACACTTTTCATAAAAAGGGGCTTGTGGCGTGGCACTTCGAGATGTTGAACTGTTGACTCCATAGATGCGCTTTCTTGGCAACTGACCCAGAAGGGACAGAGCAGCATTGATCTCAGCGGCGCTCAACTGACCAGGGGCAGCTATGAGAGGTAGAAGCGGGTGAGTGATAGGCGTAAAAACTGGGTTCAGAGTTCTTGAAAACTGGCCAACCTCGCCCATGTTGACGGCGGAGAAGGGGGGGGCATTGGGATATTCGGCACGCATCTTGGACCTGAAATACTCGAGTTCGAAGTTCTCGTTGTGTTCGTTGATTATAGCGATCATCTTGATAATGTCCGCATAGGGCATAGACTTTTGAAATACTTCTTGAGCATACGCTGACGGCCACCTGAAAGTTCCTGAGAAGTCATGAAACGCTGACATGATGCGCGAGTTTCCTCGCTGCTCATACAACTTCTTTCGAATTTCTTCAGGGAGCCAAAGTTCTACGTCAATGTATTCTACGCCCCATTGGATCGCGCGATAGAGGTATTCGTAGTATAGCTCGGGGTTGTTCATGGGGAACCTCCCATTCTCTCTTACACATCGAGTGGTGAAGATGATGGGGAGTTCTGTTCGCTGGCGAAGAAGCATGACCTGCTCACCAACGTAACTGAGGCTGGGGACCTCCGAGTATCTGCCATCGCCAAGAGGCTCTCTTAGTAAGTCGACACGGATCTCAACCGCATCGGCCCCAACGGTCAGGATGTCGATATTGGGTAGCGCGGCATGCACATCGGGGAAGGTCGTGGAGATGAAGTAAGTTCTTGGCTTCGCCATAAGAGCTTCGTGGTGGTTGATTTGGCCCAAAGTAAATGATATAAACCTGGCCAGATCGCGACGGAAGAATAGTGATTCGGTGTAGAGAAATTCGTAGTCGCAATTGGATGAGAGGAGGATGTCGGGGGGCATCCCTAGATTCACACAGTGAGTATTTATGGCAACAACGAGATCCCGATCTCGTGCAGAAACATCTCCTTTTGCTTCGTTTGCGGCGACTCCCACAACGAATCCAGAATCCTCCGTCGATACCTCCTCGAACCCATTCTTTATCCTACAAGGTGATCCCAATACCTCTGCGAAGACCGATACGATATGTTCCTGTCCTGGTCCATAAACAATGGCGACGATCCTGGTATCTCCCTTTGCCGGTGTGCTTCCAAAGGTACTCTCATTAATCATTGCTGGGCTCGAACTTGGTCGGTCAAGGTCCATGGTGGTCGGTTCAGCAGCGCCATTCAAGGCGATCGCCGGCGTCGGTCCGGGGAGCGCTTCCGCTAATATCGATTGAACAGCTGCCATAATCTGTGATTTATTCTTCGGCGACAGGAGTATTCCGCCTCTTTGGCTCCGTTTGTTGCAGCTTCTGTTCCCAATGTCTTTGGCTAGACCAATCGTGCCACCACCATTCAGGGCAAGCGCCTCGATGCGCTATTTGATGGTTCCTTTCGTTGGAAGTACTAAATGGGTTTCCAAAGCGCAGCTAGGTGCGTGTTCGCTTCTCGTCGAGGTCGTCGTTTGCGGCGCAATGTGTGCGAAGTTGTCGTCGATAGCAAGGTTTGAGTATTAAATAACTATGTCGCGTGCGGGCTTTAGGCGGTGGCGGCAATTACAGTTCCAGGGGAAAGCAACGATAGTAATTTCTGTTCTGAAAATTAGGATTGGATTGCAAGGACAAGTCGTGTCTCGTCGTGGTAGTTGATGTGGTGAGAAGAAGTGAAGTGAGTGCGGACCCCGTTGTGGGGATGTTGTCAAAGTATGGGGTAAAGTTTGAGTTTGACGAGAAAGGAAGAAAGAGGAAGGTAGGAAGCTTGTACTGTTTGAGATTTTTCGGGGAAGGTAGTACCTTAGTAGTTATGAATGAAGGCGACTACCGAGGTGGGCAATGAGATAAAAGATTATCTCCTGGGTCTGTAAAGCACAGCGCAGGCAAGGCAACATACCTAATCAAAAACTGATGAGGGAAGCAGTCACTACGGAAGTGCCAAGTGATGAATATTTGACCGATGGGATGGATGTTAGAGACCCGACTCAGATTGGGGACGGGGCGGAGCGAAACAAGGGACAGGGATCCCTGACGATACGTGATGGAGCTGATGGGCAGTTGATAGTGGGTACTGAAGACGAAGGAGACGGGTAACAGAGACGGGATGGAGACGAGCAATGGATACTGAAGACTGAGTCGGTGCCGAAGACTCACTATGACCAGGATTGCACTGTTATCGTTGGTGGAAGGGACAGAATTGAGTAGAGCGGCACGGGCGAGGTAATATTTCCACCATCAGGCGACCGAGGATATGCCAGTCTTGAGCTTGTCAAACCATAGTGTTGGGGCATGGAGTAGAAAGTCTATCTGAGGTTATTATCTTATCTGGTCATAATATCTTGTCTCCAGCAACTATTAAGATTACTGCTATGGTTGGTACCTTATGCGCGGAGTACCCCTTACGGGAAATGGATTTGCTATTTGAGATTTGGCTGTTATGATAACTACTATTATATAATATGATATTGTCCGTATACTCATCGTAACTAATACCGGGATGATCTATGGTTCAGTTGCAATAAGTTATCCGCCGTGGGGGTTGGAATAATTGGTTAGTCGTTTCGGCCATCACATCTATTCCCCGATTGACCATGACTAGAAACTGTTCTCTCTTAACAGATCGTCAGTCATGATCCATCTTAACTACCAAGGTAATACTATGCTATGGAACTTGCCATCTCACTCACTCTGTTAGCGGCCGAACCATGGCCGTCCAGAACAGACACTAACAAGAAATGCATCGCAGTGGACGGATTATTTGGGGGCTCCATGTCCATGAACCCCATCTCGTCTTTTTCTGACGATACTTACACACGAAAAATGCCCAAAGCAATATTACAGAAACCGCCACGAATGGAGAGATGTAGTTCAATGGGGGTGGGGGCATTAGGTACACTAGGGTCGAAACTCTGGGCTTATAATTCTCCATGGCGTCTAATAGAAGGGAATGATTAGGATTGATTTATCCACCAATTAGATAAAGGTCCCCGCAGATTCCTTTCCTTGAATTGGAATTCGGTTCGCGGTTGTTTCGACCCTTGTTCATGTTCTTTGTTTCAAAGCCCACGCAATACTATCAACATGTATCCGTAGTGCCAGCGAACACAAATTGGACAGGTTACACTCGGAGCAACGTTTATTATCTCAGGGGGGCTATTGCCGCCCTTCACTTCAATGCGAGCATTAATATCCAATCCCCTCTCTGTCCACTTTGTTTCTTAGCCCAGCCGCCTGGCGTGATATTACACGGGATCTTCGTTTCGCTACAGAATATGTTTCGGTAGTAATCATTAGAACGCGGAGCAGATGGCCGGATCACGTATCGCCGTTCTTTCCGGTGCTACGCTGCCTTTGGCTTCTGTGGATAACGTCTATCTTAATCAGTGGGGATGTCTCTCGTCTACATAGTCATCGCGGTAAAACTTCACGGAACGGAAACTTCCATGAGCGGAAAAGTTACAGAGAGTCGGGCTACGTTACGTGTTCAACTCATAAGCAATCTCTGCGACTCCGCGAGTAACTATGTGCGTTCCGGGAGTTTGCATCATCGTCACAACCTCACAGGACGCAGGAACTAAGTTTATTCTACTACTACTACTACTACTACTACTACTACTACTACGGTCGTATTCCCAAATATTGTCTGGGTATGCTCCAAGTAGATGGAATACTCCCAATTTGGTTAATGTGCCGGATATGTGCATGTGCACAAAAGGTTTTCCGTGTCTGTATAACCAACAGTCACTCATTTCCACTTTCAAATACATTCGTGATTCCTCCCTGCCAGGGTAAGTAAGTACTGTGCGTGGTTGCCGGTATTTGGGCGTCGTATCGTTTATGTTTCTCGGCTGTCTGTAGCCAAACATCAATAGACTTTTACTCCAGCTATAACGATCTAAGTATCGGAAGTCTAAGTTTCCGGGGCGCGTTTGTTACAGATACATTAACTTGACGTGAAATCCTTGCCCCCTCGTGTTTCGTCAATTCCTGACGTCTCCAACCCCATATAATGGGAGTCGACCCAGGCTGAAGCATCTCATAGCCCCTTGCAACGGCTTGTCAAGCCAGTAAGTCCACGAATAAGGCAAGACCAAATTCTACACATTTTGGCGGAGACCACTTTGCTCGCTTCTTTTGCAGGACAATATTTGCGATAAACCCTCCTTGGCGTCTTATACGGCTTATACGAGCTTGATATCAGTTGGTTCCGTCCAATGGTTAAGAGAGCAGTGACAGGCACGGCTTGGCTTTGCTTGGCGTCAGGCTTCGTCTAACATCAAGTTGATCAACTAAACTTTCGCGAAGAAGCAATTGATTTTTATGGTGTTTTTCCACCGCTCGGCTATTTTGATACAATCTTGACTCAAGGCAGCCACTTTTGAAGCCAGTTTGAATGACAATGTTTACAGTGGCATCATATCTCGATTGCCACGAGCTACTGACACACCAGCTCTATTTAGCCTATCTTCATGGTTCACTTCTCATTCCTGAGATCATAGACCAATCATGTTACCTTCGGTATCGATGAACCGAGCAAAATGCACAATCCCTCCTCCGATTTCCGTCTTGGGACTTTGTCAGCTGTTAGACTTGGGATTCCCATCAATTTTTTCCACCTCGTGATTAAACGGACGCACTTACACGGCAGTCTTGCCACCAATCGCGTTCGCTTTCTCCTGGTTCTCTTGACAGTCCGGTATGCAAAGAGTTGGCAGGGCAGGCAGCGGAGCTGGTTTGTCAGGATTGTTCCTGATGACATGATATTCCTCGTCATGGGTGAGAAAAGCCTCTTGGAGAGCCCCGCCCTTGCTGGCGAAGTGGATGCTTTTCAGACGCAGTCATCCACAGCCTTTCGAGGTTCCTAGATGACGCCTGGTCGAAAAGGTCAATATAAAAGTTTTTGGCACAAGGAACACCACCTATAGAACCTCAAGCCAGCATATCTGGTCGAGGGTTTCCCTGTAAGTGGCTTGCTCGTGATTATATATATGGTAATACCTGAACTAGATGTTCTTTACGTATTGTGGGTGGAAGTTACATTGCTTCTTGTACCTTTGTTGAATGGTCTTCTTCCATCTTAGCAACTGCCTCACCATTTGATTCATGTTAAGCTCTTGACTGCAGGCATGGCCAGCACGCTGTTCCCTCTGTTTCTAATTACTGTTGGCCCAAGTTAAATTGATAGTGTTGCCTGGAAATGACTTGGCACATGACCTCGCGTTCAGCTCGCGTCAGTAGCCCACGACGGAACGCGCAAAGTCAGGTCGAATATTTAACCCTTCGATCCGAACAATTGACGAGTGGCACGGTTGAATCGGTCGAGTTTTATCTTTCAATATGTATGGATATGTGTCAGTTGAGTAATATATATAAGATATTAAGCCATACTAGGTATGGTGTTAATGCTCTTCACGGATCTCCAGCTAGATCTGTTTTATCATAACGCAGACAATTTGACCAGTAGTCCCAAACAGACATACTTTTCTCGTGTCGGATTTAAATGTGTGGTCTTACTATATATTTCGAGTATCGAGATTTTCAATGCGGATATGTGTTTCGGCCTAAGCTCCGACTAATACCCGCGCTTGTGTTTCAAGCTGTAGCAAGAATGAAGCAGTCTTTATCATTCAGTAGGTTGGCTAGTCTGGCAATTAACAGTCAGCATCTAGTAGGAAGTAAGAGTCGAAGCCAAGCAAGGTAGATTTGTCGGCACTTGTTACTATACACTCAGAATAGTATTATGAGCGTAATTTATGCTTTCAATATGGTCATATGTAGGGTAGGATCAGCCGAATCGCTTCGAGGTATACTCTACGATACAATGCCCCTACAGGTATATATCTTGTAGTTTGGACTTCTTTACGTGAGCTGCTAACGTATGTGGTAAAGGTTTATGTTTGAATTGGAAAGAGTGGGTATTTTTCATCAGCCAATTCCTATCTTGCTGGAGGATTTCTCAATAAATCCAGTTCGCATGATGACCTTACCTGTCAGCTCAGCTCATGCGACACGAGCTCCAAGCTTACCCCACCAATACCATCATCAGCCAATCATGTGCCATGGAACTAGTCCTTAGCACAGGCTGTCGCGTCATACCTTCTATAACCCGTTGCTATCACCTGTTGCCGTCGCCGTTGCTGGGTCGCCTCTTTTCTACTGTCGCAAACCTCCACACAGGAAAGGAACTTCGATCATTCATTTCATCTCGCAACAACCACAAATTTCATCATCCATCCATCCATTCATCGAGACCTGAAGGTTTTTGTGCTGCTTGTTCCTTCACTCAATTGACTTAATATTCACACTTTTCACATTCTCACCACAGTCGCAATGTCTGAGGCTACAGAGAAGAATGGGCCTGCACCGTCTGTCATGGACGAGCCCCAAGTCTTGGCTGCTGGAAAATCAGCTGAAGAGACCGTGAATACATCTGCTGAGGCTCTTGGATCTTCTGATGCTGCGAAAACAGCCGAACAAATAGATTCCGCCACTATCACACCCCTTGTTGGCACTCCCAACATCGACACCCCCAACACCGACTTCCTTATCGCGAACGACCAAGATCCCAACTCTAAGAAAGTTACGCTTGCCGATCTCTCAGCAAAGGGAAACAGCCTGTACGCGCACAAGAACTATGAAGAGGCTGCCGAGGTCTTCTCCAGAGCCAGTGTTCTTCAGGCTGAGCTCAATGGCGAGACAGCACCCGAGAATGCTGAAATTCTTTTTCACTATGGTCGCAGCCTATTCAGGGTTGGCCAGAGCAAAAGCGACGTCCTCGGAGGCCCCGCCGCTTCCGAGAAGAAAAAGCCGGCCGAGAACAAGGCTAAGAAGCCTGCTCAGACTGAGGCCCAGAAGGTGACACAAGAAGGTGTCGCAATTGTCGCCGAGCAAAAGGAAGGAGAGAAAAAGACAGAAGAAATCAAGGGGGATAAGAAGCCCCTTTTCCAGTTTACTGGCGATGAGAATTTCGATGAGCCAGACGAGGAAGAGGTACAAGCGCCTGGTCACCATGTTTTTGATATCATAAACTGACTCCTATCAGGCCGAAGGCGAAGACGAGGAGGAAGAAGAAGAAGAAGAGGACGATCTCGCTACTGCGTTTGAGATTCTCGACCTTGCCCGGGTTTGCTACATGAAGCGACTTGAGGAACTCGAAAAGGAGGAGTCGGAAGCGAGCGGCAAGGGCAAGGAGGCTGACGAGGGTGACTCGCCTACCGTCCGGCACGTGAAGGAGCGTCTTGCAGACACTCACGATGCCCTCTCTGAGATCTCTCTCGAGAATGAACGGTACGCGCAAGCCCCGACGATGATCCAGCCCTGTCCCTACCCTAACATTCACACAGATATCCCAATGCCATTGAGGATGGCCGAACTTCGCTCAAATACAAGCTGGAGCTGTATCCTGAGGAATCGGAGATTATCGCCGAGGCTCATTTCAAGCTTTCACTGGCTCTGGAATTTGCCTCTGTGACCACCCCTGGTGACGATGGCGCAAATGCTAAGCGAGAGGAAATGGACCAAGGACTGCGTGACGAAGCTGTCAAAGAGATGGAACTCGCCATCAAGAGTTCCAAGCTCAAGCTCCAGAATAAGGAGGTAGAGCTCGCCACAATGGCTTCTCCCGAGGATAACGAACTGGTGCGAAAGTCCATTCAAGAGATGAAGGAAGTCATTGGCGACATGGAGCAACGAGTGAGTTCTTGTGTATCCCACTTTGCTTTCTTTCTTTCTTTTTACTAATCTTCTAGCTTGTTGAATTGCGCAACGACCCAATTGACACCAAGGATATACTGGGTGCTGATGCCGGACCCATTGGTGGTATTCTTGGTGCTGCCATCGGCGAGTCTGCTGCTGAGACCAAGGCTCGCATTGATGAGGCCAAGAAGACTGCCAACGACCTCAGTGGGCTGGTCCGCAAGAAGAACAAGGATGAGTCTACCGCAAAACCTGAAGCTGAGGCTAATGGTAAGCGAAAGGCGGAAGAACCAGCTGAGGATACAGAGACCAAGAAGACCAAGGTGGAGGCTTAGGTATTATGGGCAACCGTGCAAGTTGACTATGAATTACAGCGGGAAAAAGAACCACGGATGGAGTTTGGGGCATTGATATCTGGCAAGGTGAATAGGGAATATGAACAATTGGAACGGGACGGGTGGATGGAACCCTGATGCAGCAAGTTACGTCGAGTATATGGCTCATGTGTATAACTATAACTGTTTGATGTACGATTAATTACAAGGGATGGATGGTCTCGGCACAATGTGATGTTTCGACAAGAATGTTGGAAACATAACGGTTAAGTGAAGACAAGAACTGCTGTGTCCATCATACATAAATGAATCACAGAGTATAATAAAATGAAGCAGTAAGTAAGAACATATAAATCTCTGCATCAAACACGAAAGTGCGTTTCTATTACGAACCGCTCGCAAGCCATGCAAACACCCCTTCGTTACTTTTGACATCCAGAACCCAACCCAAACAGCAAAAAGAAACAACATGACTGGCCTATCTTCTACAACTTGTAATTGCCGCTCGAAGCAAGCTTGACGCTCTTGGCCTTCTTGCCATCCACATCGGTGATCTCTCCCTTGCGGTTGATGACCTTGACACCTCCCTTCTTGAGGTCGGCGATGGTGTCGTGCTGCATCTTTGCACGCTTGCTGACCACCTTGTTGCCGTCCACACCGCCTGCCTTGCGCACACGCTCCTTTTCGCGACGGCGACGGCGAGCCTTGTCTTCGCGGGACATCTCTTGGCGCGCGACGGGAAGACCTGCCTTGGTGACAACTTCGCCGTGCGCGGCATTCTCGGTAGCTCCAGCCTTGTAGACTTCCTGAGGGGCCATGCGGCTGCTCTCACCGTTAACACCCTGGGCTGTTGTGGGTTGAGCGTCTTCCATTGTGATAGTGGCGACATCGGCGACAACGGATAGTGAGGGCGCCGTGGGCTTGGGTTTGTAGTGCCATGAGCTGAGGGCATCGAGACGAGCGCTGACGTCTTTCCACATTGCTTCGACCTCCTTCTCCTCACGCTGAAGCTTTTCGTCTGATTGACTGACGTAGGTGTCGGGATTCTTGTTCTTGACGTGCTCTTCCTCGTAGATCTCGGCCAGACCCTTTGTAGCCTTGGTATCGTCGAGTTCGACCAGACCGCGACGCGCACCTGCAGCATCGCCCTCCGTCTCGGGGCGACGACGGACAACCTCATCGAACTGCTGGGCGAGAATACGGCGCTTGATAAGATCCTCGATACTCTCGCTGACCTCCGGGGTGATGACAGGCACAGGCTTACCAACGTGCTCAAAGTCGAGATCCTCCTCAAGCAGCGAGTTCACAGGACGGTCAACGGCAGCAGCTTCACCAGAAAGTGTCCACTCTCGCTTAGCAACAGAAGCAGCCTCGAGCTTGCGGATTTCCTCGGCAAGCTTGGCTTGTCTCCGCTCGTGAGCTGAGCGTCGTGACTTGGGATCTCCGGCAGAAACCTCTGAGAGGGCATCGTCGGAGTCTTCTTGTTCTGACTCGTCATCAAAGAGGTCCCTTCGAACATCGGCCATAGCCCTCTCAACATCGGCATCATCTGGCTGCTCGGGCTCGAACTTGACAGACTTCTTGGGCTTGCCACCTTTGGACTTTCGAGGTGGTGGTGCAAAAAAGTCCTTGTAGTAGACCTCATTGGCATTGAGGTCGTTATCCTCATCGTCCACGGGCTCATCCGTATCCATAGCCTCATCATCGCTATAGCCTTCTGGGGCATCGAGAGGCATGTCGCCAAATGTAGGGCCTTCCTCGTCGTCATCATCTTCGTCGTCTGAGGCTGACTTCTTGGACTTTGAGCCAGACTTGGGAGGAGCAAGAGGGTCAGCTTCCCAATTGATCTCCTCGTCATCGCTTGCTTGATCTGTGTAAGGATCTCCCTTTGCGTCTTGCTCCTCAAAGTACTGGGTTTGTCGATTGAAGTCATCGAGAGAAAAGAAGCCGTCGTTGAGGCCATCGGGATCCTCTTCATACTCTTCAACCGGTGCATCTTGTTGGTCGTCTTCATCATCTTCTTGATAATTGTCTCTGCCTTCTTCAGCCTCCTCCTCTTCTTCATCCTCCCATTCATCTTCTTGCCCATCCTCAAGTGCCTCGTCTGCCGATAATTGTTCCTCGTCCTCGTCTCCAGACTCGTCTTGGTCGGCCTCGTCCTCGTCCTCGGAGTCCACCTCGAAGCTATCCTCGCCAAACTCGAGCATCTTGGAGTTTGATGTATCAGCGCCGTTGACAGCGATCTCTTTGCGCTCCTCGAGCTCGGCAAGTGCCTCCTCTGAGTATTTCAAGACACCACCGATGATCCTCTTGGCCTGTTGCCAAACCTGACCCGTCTCGAACCCGTCGATATAAACCTTACGCATTTTGAGAACATCCTCGCTTCCAGCAGCGCTTCTTTTGCGCTTGCGATTCTCCTTTAGTCTCTCTTGCTGTTCATCGCCAACTTGTGAGGCAAAGCCTTCTAGGGTGTGCTTGACAAGGTTCAGAGAGTCGGTGGGAATTGAAGCTGTCGGTTGAAGAAAAGCATGGCGCTTGTCGTCTGAGAGGCTTTCGAGAAGGGCCAAAACATGGCTGTTGGTGGAATCGGGAGCGGCCATGGCGGTCGGCGCGGCAGTCAGAGTATGTGAGGTTGAGGTAAGCGATGGCGACGTCTGGATGGCCATGCTCTGGTGTATTTCTTATAAGCAGAGCTGGCTTGCGCTGCTTTTTAATTGTGTAGAGCGGTTGTATGAGGGCACTGTCGTGTGTTATGCGATTATCGCATTGGGCGATGACTTTTGATAAGTCGAAGCTGAAGACGAAACCAGACAAAAACGAAGTGATTGATGGCAGGAAAAAATTTGGGAGACTCGACAGAGGCCCCGCGACCGTAGAGTTTGGGTGATTTGATTGGCCAATCAATCCATGTCGAGAATCGCGATAAGAGATAAGCAATGAACCGTTCCGCTTGCCGGACAGGAACAATCACAACCTAACCTACCTAGGTACAAGGGTACTTGAGAATGAGCAAAAACATCCAGCAGTCTACCTTAAGTCTTTCAATAGGATAAAAATATAAAATCAGTAACTTTTTTTCCTATATT